>VWPW01026381.1:123133-135249 GCA_013389825.1 Crypturellus undulatus | reverse complement strand
GCCGGAGCGCGGAGGGCAGCGGCCGGGCCGGAGGGCGGCCCGGGGCGCCCGCTGCCGCTCGGGGACACTGTGCGGGGGAGGGACCTGTGGAGGAGAGCGCCGTGCCGTAGGCTGGGGGTTCCCCGTGGAGCCGGCAGCCTCGCACGGGAGACGGGGGCTGCGAGTGCGCTGGTGCCTGCGGGAGAGACTTAGTAAATTCTGGAAAACTACGCATGCCATACCCCCTTCCTCTTCACAGGCATGTTGCTTGTCGTTTTATGGGAGAAGTGCCTACATCTCCCAGCCAAACGTTCTGTCTTTTGCTTTCTTTTCTGATGCTACATGTGCCCTTGGAAATAAGGTTACCCGTTTCCAGTGGAAATTTTCCCAGGTTCTAGCTAGGACAAGAGGCCGTGTAGGAGACGCTCTGATGGCAGGTTAGTGTCGACATGTGCTTTCTAATACAGTAGCTGCTGGGGCAGTGTTAGAAATTCAGATGTAGTAGCTTAACAAGTGCTTATTTGTGCCAAGGTTTACTTCAGATTTACTATTTCTCTTCCTGAGTTTGTGTCTGTGCTGCCACATATACCTGACCCTTACTGGCCTAGCTACTCAGTGTTACCTCAACTTTGGATATCTCCAGGAAACGTTTTTGTCAAAATAATAAAGTTAGGAGTTAACTGAAAATAAAAACTAAAGAGTTAAATGTGATTGAAACAGTACCAATTCCAGCTTCTTTTGTTTATATGATTTGTAATGCTTTTCTCATCCAGTGGGAGGCTTTTTTCTCCTCTTTCAGATTTTCCCATCATTTAGTATAACCATGAAGCCATTACTTTTAACCTTTCCAAAGGGGAAATTTGGGAGGGGGATGGGGGGGATATTTTACAAGACCACAAGGTGACCTTGAAAAAGCTGGTGGTGGTCTCTGCTTCAGTCGAAAACCAAAAGTTTGCAGTTATGGAATGGGTTAGCAGTAACTTCAGGGCCATCTGGTTCGGTGTTTTTCTGCAAGGTAGAGGCACTTTTAGCGCCCATTAGACTTCCTCGTGCATCTGAGTGAGCGGTTTGAGAGGGTGCTCCTCAGAGTGGCAGCACTGCCTGGAAACCTTGCAACATTTTTCTGCAGTTTCTTTGCAAAAGTGTTTCATTTCTTAGCACACATTGCACACAGTCCCTTTAGTGCAGTCTGCCCACAGTGCTGTGCTTTCCTCCAGTGTGTCTCTGGTGTTAAAATCCAGTTCTTCTAGGAAGGATGCTTGCAGAGCCACTGGTGGAGAGGTGACAGCATAGGACTCACTTTAAAAAGATCTGAGGCTTCAGAATCCACATTGAGACTGCTTAGACCTCACTTCTGCCCAGCACTTCTAGTGGTAAACACTGAGGCAAGCTGGATGAGCTGTGAAGTCTAGGCAGGGCTGGGGCTGCCTCACAGGTTAATATCCTAATTCAGTCATTCCATATACCTGGGAATACCTGGTATACCCGGGAGTTTCCTGCTTCCTCCTTTCTCCCTCGTGTTCTTCCTACTTGCCTTCAGGCCAAGAGGGACTTAGAAAATATATCCATTCCCTATGTCCCTCATTTTTGATTTCTAGGATGGCACACCATTTCTAATGTTTTCCATGATATTGATATAATGATTACATTAAAAAATCGGAAACTCATTCAAAGCTGGTGCCCACTACAGTGATGTAGCTACATCTCTGTGCTTGTTGGTAGTTGTGAGGATGACAGAAGAAGAATTGTCATATTTTTTCCATAGAAAAATATGAGGTTACGTATATTTCTAGAGTTCATACTTAGGGGAGAATGAGAGGAACTTGTAATATACAGTAGGAAATGCCAAACCGAGGGTGTTTCCATGGCCTTTTTCTGTTTTTCTTTATGTTTTGTATGTGAAAGGAAGGTTAGAAACAAGCTCTTACAGGTGAATAAAATACAAATCACTCCAGACCATCACTGCGTCATTCTGTCTTTAAGCTGCTGTGACTACTAAGGTGTAAAGGCATCTCCCGTACTGAGGTGTAGAAGGCATCTTCAACACCTTGTCTGGTTTTGGTAGATGTTTCTATCTGGGAAACATCTGGCCACCTGGGATCGCACGTGGCCTCTTTGCCCATGCTGAACAATAGAGACAAATGTAACAAGCATGACCACTGGGACAGGCTGAGGCCCTTTCCCCCAGCCTGTTACTTCCACACTGGAAGCACCCTGAGGATAACACCAGTGTGGAGACTTCAGGAGAGCTCAGGACAAAGACATATTAGGAGGGGTGCAGCACTCGATAAAATACACAGCAGGGTCTGAAGCACTGGTAGTTTTACCACATGAAGGCTCCGGGCCCACATGTGCCATTGCTGGGCTGGGCCAGGGACGGCGTCGGGGCAGTGCCTGCCACAGCACAGAGCGCGCAGCAGAAAGGGGCAGCGGGTGTCGCTGGCGGGCAGAATGCGATGGGACAGGAGGCATGGATGTTGCCATAGCACTGCAACCTGTCCCGCGAGAGCAGCGTGGCCCTGTGCCTGGTGCTCGTGCTGGCAGCGCTGGCCGTGGTGCAGCAGGTGCTTGGGGTCAACATCCAGGTGGACAAGGGCATGCAGCAGTGCCTGCAGCACCTCACGGCTGCCTTTTTCCCAGCTGCAGCGAGAGCTGGAGCAGCTGCAACCCCCTCGGGCAGCAGCAGCAGCACGAGGGCAGCGACCTCACCCGGCCGCGGCTCTTGGCTGCCGTCCGCTGGGGGCAGTTCTAGGAGCCGCTGGGAGCCCTCGTGCTGCTCCCGGGGCACTGCTGACTGGCCAGGAAGCGGCGCCATGAGTCCAGGAAGTGGCCGAGCCCAACGCGCCGCTGGGCAGAGCAGCAGCAGGATGAGGAGGAGGAGCGCACAGGCGAGAGGCAGGCGCTGATGTGTCTGCAGCAGGAGCATCTCCAGCGCCCGGCGTGGACTATGTCCACCCTCTGCAAGGTGCTGGAGGAGCTGCTGGGTGAGCTGCTCTCTGCCTGCCACGTGCTCTCCTTGCGCTCCTTCTTCCCACCCCTGGGACCAGGCATCCGCATAGCCGGGGCCTCAGCCAGTGGCTACTACAGATTCCTGGTGCTGCTGCACCCACCACCTGACGACCAGTCAGGCAGGGCCGTGTGCACGTGCAGCTGCAGTGCGCGTGCGCGGCAGCACCTGATCGGTGACACGCACTGCCTCCTGTGCTAGCCCGCAGCAACACCAAGCTCCCGCCACAGCCCCTGCCTTCTGCGCACCCACTGCACCCGCTCCTTCCTCGACGCATGCAAGACTGTGCGCTGGTTCCTCTGCAGCACCTGCTGCAGGGAGCCTGGCTGCTGATGCCTGCCTCATGGTACTGCCTCCTCGACGTGCTGCGCTGCGAACGCGCCTGCCAGCTCCGCCTGCGCAGCGCCTGCGGCAGCAGCCTGCTCGTCCACCTCGTCTTCAGCATGCAGCAGGGCAACCTGGCCGTCTTCTGGCCGGACGGACCACCTGGGCCGCTCGATGGTGACGTGCGGTACTGCTGGAGCAGAGCACGCTGGCTCTCGCACCCCCGCACAGGCCTCCAGCGCCACCATCGCAGCTGTGTCCCCGCCATGCAGTCCAGCCTCCACCCCATCCGTCCCTAATAAACCCAGTAAGTGTCGATATTGCAGCAAACACCCCGTGTCCAGAGTCTCTCTGTGACACTGCTCCGAGTACCCAGCTGCCCTTTCCAGGAACACCTCCTGGAGCTGCTGCGTCACAGCTTGTCACTGCTTACTGGCTGCTCTTCCACAGCCTGTGGCTCACAGAGAGCTGAAGAGAACCCTCCCTATCACTGTGAAGGCTGGTGCGTGATCAACAAGTTCATTGGATGGCCTCGCACATAGTCGGCGCGTGATCGTCTTGGTTGGTTGGCTTCACATGCTGCTGGGTGGGGCGGGGGCTGCTCTGGGGTCAGAAGCTCTTTTTATAAAGTTTTGTTTAACTGTAATTAAAGGTCTTTTTGGTTTTATCACACTGAAACTCGTGCTTCCTTCATACGCTGCAAATGGCTCCCAGTGTGGGGCACAAACTTTGAGGAGGCTCACGATGCCCGGACCCAGTAGCGTAGCCCAGAGGAATCAGGAATGGAGCAGGAGAAACTCCGGTGTGCACCCATCACCTAATTACAGGTGAGTGGCTTGTGGACCATGGGAGGCAGAATGTCTCAAGAGCAGAAATGCAGGCTGGACGAGCTGCAGCACATGGTGCCCGAACAGAACCAGCAGGTGTCCAGGAAGGATTTATTCATGCTCCTAGAGTGGATTTGGGAGAGGGTTCCTACTTTCCCGAAGGAAGGCACAGTTCACCGAGAGGTGTGAGATCTCGGAAAGCGCCTTAATGAGGCAGTGGCGGATGGGGATACAGTACAGTAAAACATGTGACGACCTGGTAGCAGATCATGCTCACCTAAATGTGAAAATGTTGCAGTTTGAAAGCTGTCGGGGAGGGGGAGAGGGAAGGAGATACCAAATCTGTATTGGATTCACGAACAGTCTGTGGACCATAGGTCCAATCGCCTTCCTAGGAGTGAATTGAGTTCCCAAACAGTGTGGTCTACTATAAGCTCGACTCTGGCAGTATTGGATGATCGCCAAACAAGTAGTTGAGTTCACAAACAGCATGATTTATTCAAATGCAACATTTACAAAGCAGGTTTCAGATGTCAGTATAGGAAATTCTCTACTACAGCGTAGGATTTTTAGCTACCTCTGATATACAAATGTGCAGTTAATACTCACCCCAGAAGATGGGAGAGGGCCCTCAGTCTCAAGTCTCCTCAGGTGGCGTCCCAACCTGAGGGGAGCAAGGGGGGATCAGCCCGTTGACTGACCCAAGAGTTAAAATGGTTTCTTCCCTCCTCACTTCTCATCTTAGTTCATCTTTTATTCTTTTCTTTACATTCAGGAGGAGCTTGAGTGACTATAGTCATACTTAATATTGTTATTGATTGGTGAAAAAGTTTCTCGCTTTCATTTAAAGGTACAGTCAACCGAAAATCTAGAACACATGCTCAGTGAGGACTGGTCATACCTCAGAGGTGAACTTTTGGGATGGAGGTGTGTTTTGACATTATAATGAGCTTATAACAAGCAAAGTTTGAGCAAAGTTCATCCGAAAGGAGAGATTTGCCACCTTTGCTGGCTCAGCACCGGACATGTTATTGTGTATCATCCATTGGACAGCTACTGTATGGCTTATCAGCAGCCCAGCACAGGGAGTGCAACACAGTTTGGCTGTGGTGTTTTCGCTCCATCCTCCATTACTCACCTTTGCAGCTGTGAGGACAGATTGTGTTGCCCAAGGAAATGTGGAGGAGCAGAGTGCATGAATACCAGCCATCCTGGAAGTGGCAACTGTATCACCCCAAGCAAGTTTCTGTAATACCAAAACTTCTGTTATGCCCTAGTTTTTCTCTAAGTTTCCCGTTTTTCAGGACATTCTTCCACACTTAAAAACGGCCTGGGATCTTTGGGGGGACAAAAGCAATCAACAATGTGCAGCAGCACCATCAGCACCACCATATGGGGGGTGGCCCATCCTCCATGTGACCATCCATTTGACCCAGGCCCCGGGGACCCAGAGAAGGAACCTGATTGGTACTCCCCAGACCCACCTAATGGAGTTACAAAAGGGGATTGAGAGTTGCATCGCTGGCAAATGTTTCAACAACCTTCCCCCTAGTCCTGGAGTGCCAGTAAGGCAGGGACCAATCCCGGAGAAGGGCACTCCCAATCTTCAACAGGTGCCCTCTATACCCACGTCTCTTCATTTTCACCTTTCCTATATATTCCCATAATGGTTGGCCTTTGGATGGAAAATCCTTAATCCATCAAGTAATCAGATTATTGTTTTCATCCGTGGCCCATATCTTTCTTCCTATATATTCCTATAATGTAATAACTTGGGGAAGCAGTTATGCTTATATTTTGACAGAAGGGAAACCAGGATGGGTCCCTTCACAATGTGTACGACCCTGGCTTTCCTCAGCAGCTGTGGAGCCTTTGTCCGAAACTGGGTCAAACAGCCAAGAAACATAGGGGTAACATTAGCTAATGTGAAAAAGCAGACAACCCTTTGTCCAGCCATGTCAATACCACACAATTCCTTTCAAACCTGTTTAATGGTATTTTCTTAAGACACTTTGGGCTCTGGACAACACAAATTGTAAAGCTTTTGATTACTGGGTTAATTGTATTTTGCTTGTGGTTAATTTGTCTACTTTGTCTGTTCTCGTGTATACAATGGTTAATTGATCGATCGATCAATCAAGTGATGACCGCTCAAATAAAGACTTGTTGTGGCACCGAAAGCTAAATAAGGAAGGGGGAGGTGTGGAGGACAGCCTAGGGTCAGTAGCAGAAAATGTCTGGTGGGCAGATGGGGGTCTGAGCAGGAGAAGCGGGAGCTGCAGCCACATGGCCAGCGCATTATCAAACAGCTCACTGAACGGCCTCGCGTGTGATCAGAGCATGATCATCTAGTTGATGGGTTGATTGGGTTGCTGGGCTTCGTGTGGGCTGCCGGGCAGTGTGGGGACTGTCTCCGGGGCTGGAAGCTAAGTAAGTTGTGTTTAAACAAAGTTCTTTGGTTTCACTATACTGAAGTCTGTGATTTCTTCATATGCTGCACAAGGCCTTTGGAATAGCAAGATCTGGCTTTCATGAAGGGGAAAGAAGCTCCCAGCACCTGGCCAAGATCCATCCATGCCCAAACAAGACTACTGCTTCATGGTTAACTTTTTGTCAAACAGGACTCCCAGATCCCTCTCTGTGCAGCTGCTTTCCAGCAGGTCAATGCCTGATCGGTACAGGTGCCTGTGTAAGGCCTATGAAGGTTTAACAGGGTAGCGTTCTGTAAAATGCTTTCTGCTTCTGTAAAAAGCTTGCACACTAATGAAGTATAAAGGTATAAGCTATGTAATCTACCGTTAACCTTGCCATCTGCTTATGTAAATATAGCTTGCTACAGTCAAGGATGGGAACTAACAGGATACCCTATCCTACTCCTTGCAACCTCGAGATAAGATTCTGAACTTGCCAAACAGAATTGTGAAGGGAGGATTAGTCGTAAATAATGGTAGTTGTAGATAATGTTTAATGAGGAAAGTTGCAGTCATCTATAAAAACACAAACCTCTCCTCAGGCGGCGCGGATCTCAGGACCAACTGTAAGAGGTCTGCTGCCGGCCGGCTAATAAAGCTTGCTTTTAAACCACCAGGTTGAGCGTGCGGGTGATTACTGGGATTACGGACTAACACCTGCAGTTACTCCTCCCCAGGTGCAGGACCCTGCACTTGTCTTTGTGGAACCTCATGAGGTTCCTCTCTAGCCAAATACTGGTGGCTCCTGTTGCCAAGCCACCTACAACCCCCCACAAAGCCTGACTGAAGCCGTGCTCTTTCACAGACTGTGATGGGGAGCCCTCATGTTGCTGGCGGGTCAGGAAGCACCTGGGCAAGTCAGTGCAGGACGTGGCTGAGGCCCTCCTAGCAGCAAGGGGGAGCAGGAGCGCCCAGAGGTCATGCAGGCGGGCACGTGTCTGCAGCAGCACCTCCTGTGGCCAGTGCAGGACTTGTCCAACAGCGCTGAGGCCCTAGAGGCTCTGCTTGACTTCCAAAGCTCGCCTCGAGACGTGTGGAGGAATACCGACAAGTCAACAAGCATGACCATTGCGACAGGCTGAGGCCCTTTCCCCCAGCACGCTACTTTCACACTGGAAGCATCCTGAGATGCTCCTTTGCTGCCAGGGTCCAGACTCTCGATCCAAATGGCAAGAGGAGAGGAAGGAACTGCTTTCTGAGAGGGAGGCTGAGTATAACACCAGTGTGGAGACTTCAGAAGACCTCAGCAGTTAGAGATCTTAGGAGGGGTGCAGCACTCAAAATACACAGCTGGGGCCTGAAGCACTGGTAGTTTCACCATGTGAAGGGTTCGGGCCCACATGTGCCATTGCTGGGCTGGGCTGGCACCAGGGCAGCGCCTGGTGCAGCACAGAGCGCACAGCACGGTCACAAAGGGGCAGCGGGTGTTGTGGGCGGGCGGAGCATGACAAGACAGGAGGCAGGGGCGTCGCTGCAGCACTGCGGCCTATCCTGCGAGAGCGCCATGGCTGTGTGTCTGGTGCTCGTGCTGGCAGCGCTGGCCGTGGTGCAGCAGCCGCTGTGGGTCAGCGACGCGGTGGATGAGGGCATGCAGGAGCGACTTGAGCAGCGCCTGCAGCACCTCACGGCTGCCATGGCCCAGCTGCAGCAAGAGCTGGACCAGCAGCAGCAGGAGAACAGCGACACCGTCCGCTGGGGGCTGCTGCTGGGAGCCCTCATGTTGCTCGTGGGCTACTGCTGGCTGGCCAGGAAGCGGCTGTGCAAGCTGGGAAAGTGGCTGAGCACGGAGAGCAGCTCAGCACAGCAGCAGCAGAACAAGGAGCAGGAGGAGGAGAAGGAGGAGGATGGTAAGGACGAGGAGGACAAGGAGGAAGAGAAGGAAGAGCACACAGGCGAGAGGCAGGTGGTGATGTGTATGCAGCAGCAACAGCTCAAGCATCCGGCGTGGACTGTGCCAGTCACCTGCAAGGCACTGCAGGAGCTGCTGGGAGAGCTGCTCTCCACCTGCCACGTGCTCTCCTTGGGCTCCTTCTTCGCACCTCTGGGACCAGGCATTCGTGTGACTGGGGCCTCAGCCAAGAGCAGCTACAGCGTCCTGGTGCCGCTGCACCCACCACCCGGCTACTCCTTTCTCCTGGAGTCAGCCCATGACCAGCCGTGCTCATCGTGGCAGGGCCGCGTGCGCGTGCAGCTGCAGTGCATGTGCGGACGGCGGCACCTCATCGACGACGTGCGCTGCCACTTGCACCAGCCTGCGGCAACACCAGGCTCCCTCCGCAGACCCTGCCTCCTGCACACGCTCTGCAACGGCTCCCTCCTCGATGCACGCAAGATGCGTGCTGGTTCCAGCACCTGCTGCAGAGAGCCTGGCTGCTGCTGCCCACCTTGCGGCACTGCCGCCTCGATGTGCTGCGCTGCGAACGCGCCTGCCAGCTCCGCCTGGACAGCGCCTGCGGCAGCAGCCTGCTCATCCACCTTGTCTTCGGCGTGCGGCAGGGCAACCTGGCCATCTTCTGGACAGATGGACCACCTGGGCCGCTCGATAGTGACGTGCGGCGCTGCTGGAGCAGTGCACGCTGACGCTCGCACCCCCGCACAGGCCTCCAGCACCACCATCGCAGCTGTGTCCCCGGCACCCAGCCCAGCCTCTACCCCATCCCTCCCCAATAAACCCAATAAATGTTGTTATTGTTGCAAACACCCTGTGTCCAGGGTCTCTGTGACGCTGCTCGCCACTGTTGTGGCCAACTCGCCACTGCTTACTGGCTGCTCTTCCACGGCCGTGGTCATCACCAGCCCCTAGCCAAAGTGTCCCGGCTTTCACATGCATTAAGGAGATTTGCCAATGGCCGAGGAGAGCTTTGGACCTGAAGTTACATGGGGCACTGAGGTGCAGGGGTCTCTGGAGATGGTGAACAAAGACCTTTATTTAGGGTTAAACACAACTTCTAGAGCTTCTGACCCCCGAGCAGCCCCCGCCCAGCAACCCACGCAGCCAACGAGTCAGATGATCACACGCCATCCGCACATGAGGCTATCCAAAGGGGTTTCCTACTCATGAGCTGGCCACGTGGCTTCTCCTGCTCAGTCCCCTCATCTGCCCAGGAGACACTCCCCATCACTGTCTGCAAGCTGATCCCAACATGCAACTCCTCATGTGCTGCACCACAGGAGCAGCAGTGCCTGCAGCTCACAGGGAGCTGAAGAGAGCCCTCCCTATCACTGTGAAGCCTATGGACAGTGGGACTCTTACAAGGACTGGGCCCTGTGGCCAGGGTCACTGCTGCGTGCATGGTGCTGCCTGGGGAGCTCCTGTTAGGGTAAAGAAATGCAGGTGCTCTGAGCCAAGACTGAACTGGAGAAGAAGGATAGATGAGTATACAGGAGGTGCTCATCAGAGGGGAGCCTCCTGGTTATCTCCATTCTCTCCCACAAGCACCCTGCATAGAGACCCAAGGCCTTTGGAATAGCAACACCTCACTCCCACGAAGGTGAAGGAGGCTCCCAGCACCTGGCCAAGATCCATCCATGCCCAAGCAAAACTGTTCCCCTTGCAGCTGGGGACAAGTTGCTCTGGCTCATCGGCCTGCCCACCTCTCCTGCTTATTAATAGAGCTGCTCCAGAAACACATTGGCGCTCACATGACAGGAAGATACCCACTTTCTGTTTCCTACCCCAATGCAGGCGTGCTCAGTCACCACCTAATTATAACAAATTCATCTGAACAGTACATTGGCATCTTCTTCAGCACCTCATCTACTGCAGCTGACACACTCGTGAGTCACAAAATGGCTGAAGTTCCGTGTCCATGTGAGGAAGAACTTCTCTATTGTTTTGAGTAGGGGTTGGACTAGATGACCTCTCGAGGTCCCTTCCAACCTCAGCCATTCTGTGATTCTGTATGAACAGACAGACTGTCAAGAGTCCCAGCTTCTTTGCACCCTCCTAAGGCCGGAGCTACATACCTCAGCTCCTTGACCTGGAAATGTAGCCACTTTCACAGATGTTTTCAGCAAATCCTAGGGGGTCCTGTTGCCAAGCCACCTACAACCCCCCACAAAGCCTGACTGAAGCCCTGCCCTCCCACAGGCCGTGGTTGGGAGCCTTCATGCTGCTGGCAGGCCAGGAAGTGCCTGGGCAAGTCAGTGCAGGACGTGGCTGAGGCCCTCCTAGGAGCAAGGGGGAGCAGGAGGAGCGCCCAGAGGACAAGCAGGCAGGTACGTGTCTGCAGCAGCACCTCCTGTGGCCAGTGCAGGACTTGTCCAACAGCGCTGAGGCCCTAGAGGCTCTGCTTGACTTCCAAAGCTCGCCTCGAGCAGGATACTTTCTCTTATGAAGTCGCTCTGACAGGAAGTCTAGCTTGCATGACCGTGTCCTCAGATTTTGCAGGTCCAGGAGATTGGGTCTTGGTCAAAGAATAGCAAGAAGCACAACTGGCTGCAAAGTGGAGTGGACTTTATAACCATAGAAACATCAGTCCAGACAGCTGAGCATGGATGGCCAAGGTGCCAGAAATCTGGACTTCTCAGTTGAAGGAAAAGGATGGAAAACCCTGGCTAACTCTCCACAGATCTGCACTGCTGGGAGCGGGTTTGGAGAATAAATTTTGGGTCTGTGGGAGTCCAGGAGGATATGAGGACTATCCTTGGGCGACCAGCCCTATTCAACGCGGGTAGTTAGCTAATAACCCATGCAGAGTCGGAATACACAAGTTTGTGTATTCACCAATAACGGGATTCCCCCATAGCCTGGCTGATTAGCAGAACAACAGGCTGGGGAGAGACTGGAGTGGAGCCGTGAGTGGCTGTCGGTGTAGGCGGCTGGGAAGGCTGTAACTTCTGGGTACCTTGGCCAATGGCGAAAGGAGGGGGCGTCCCTCAGTTGGGAAATCAGGACTGAGGGTGGTCGGGAGGGAGAGGACAGGGGGGCACTGCATCCTTCAGCCTGCTGGGATGAGCTGTGTGGGGTGTCCCTTTATGTGAATCAAGTTTTAGGATGCCTGTTTCTTTTTAGAATATTCAGTACTTGACAGCGAGATTTTCGACAGTTCTGTGCAGAATTAGGTGCTGGGTGATGCTCCGTGAAGCAAGCGCACCCTAGAAAATTGCCTTTCTCTATTGATTTGGAGTTGATTATGCATTTGTACTTGGTCGTGTATGCTTTTATATTTTTTTCATCTCTATGAGCATGCGCGTCACACAGCCTTCCACCTTTCAGCAGCCAAGACGGCATCACTATCTCATCACATAGATAGGTGTGGTTTTACTTTATTAAAGGAGTTTAAACGTGCACAGGTAAATGTGGGTTGCCCGCTGCTCAGTACCGCCTCGGGTAGCCGCAGCCCCCGTCTCCCGTGCGAGGCTGCCAGCTCCCGGGGGAACCCCCAGCCTACGGCACAGCGCTCTCCTCCACAGGTCCCTCCCCCGCACAGTGTCCCCGGGCGGCAGCGGGCGCCCCGGGCCGCCCTCCGGCCCGGCGGCTGCCCTCCGCCCTCCGGCCCGGTCGCT
>VWPW01026381.1:964-122959 GCA_013389825.1 Crypturellus undulatus | reverse complement strand
TGGCGGCGGCGGCGGCGCCCCCGGCCGCTCAAAATGGCGGCGGCGGCGGCGGCCTGGAGTGCGGCGGGGGGCGGGGGAGTTAAGGCAACCCGGCGGCGGGATCCCAGGCGCGGGGACGGGGAGGGCACCTGGCCCGGGAGTATCGGCCCTCGCCTCTCTCTGCACTGCAGGAACAGGCCGTGCACGGCCAGAGGGGGGTCGCCTGTAACCAGCCATTTATCAGGGCAGAGAGCATTGCTGACACCTTGTGCGCTCTATCGTCTGTGCTGACAGCCTGTGCTTGAAATGCCCCACTGTGGAGACACTGGAAAAGCAATATAGGATTTCACTCTGTAGACAGGTGGTTTAAATCCCGCGTCTCTGTGAAGGTGCCAGCAGCAGCAATAACAACAGAAATCCCATCTGGCCCTGGGATCCTGAGGAGGAAAGCGGCTCCTCTCCAAGACAGCCAGCAGGGCTGCGAGCGGGACCGGCTGCTGCCCCGAGGGGAGAGGGGGCAGATCCTGGGGTCTCCTGGGCTCCGGTGACAAGGACGCCGCCAGCCCGATGCCTCCCCATGGTCCAAGGGGGCCCTGGACATATCTGACCTCCATGAGGCTTCTGGTGGTTTTAGCCCTCAAGGGTAGTTTTCTCTAGTGTGATTTTATGGTTCCTGTTCTAGCTCTTGGGTATCTGTTTAAGAATGCAGGATCCCCTGGTAGGAAGGAAGCCCCTCTGCACTGCTTCTCCCGAAAACACTAAGAGCCAGGCACAAAGAAAACAAAACTCTTTGCAAACTAGTGCAAAATGTGTTCCCAAGCCAGACTGTATATAGTCTGGCTGTCCTAATGTCTTTAAGCAAGGCACTTGAGTAACCATCAGCATTCATTAGGAGGTACTGCATATTCTGTAGTATACAGATGGTTGAATATCTGATCACTCATTATTGATTACAAATCAGTTTGTATGAGAATTATTCCTCTTGCCGCACGTCCAGGTGATGTCTCAGGGATGAGTCAGGCATTGCTACAAAAGGCACAGGGGTCACCTTGCTGTTGCATTTTGTGAATGTCTGGATGCAGTTAACGATCCGTTCTGTGGTGTCCAGTTTAGGTATAGTAACAATAGTCAGGTCTGGGGAATGGGAATGCACATTTAAGGAGCACTATCAGTATCTACTCCAATACAATTACCTGGATGCTCTTCCTGCTCCTCAGTGTGGCTTGGGGCAAGCTGGTGGCTCCCGAGCACCTTGCATGGTGCTTGGGGGGCAGTTTGGGGAAGCAAGCTAAGTTTGTGGCACCCCCACCCCACAGCATTGCTCATCAGGTGTTCATCAACACTGCTGAGAGGAGGGTCACCTACAGCAGGCTACTCAGGGCTGTTGACATTCCTACAATTTATACCTTGCTACAGAGCTGTGGGAGGTGCCCAGTTCTGAAGCTTGCCCCAACTTTGGCCCGCCTGTTCTGCAAAAGCACCTTTAACTGTCCAGTTCTGGAAGTCTACAGTGCACATAATATTAAAATAACCGTCATCTACTTTGGGTTGCAGATTAAGTTTTGGGCCTGCTGTGCACTGCATAATCCCAAATAATACTGTGCAAACGGGGTCTTAGCTCTCATATTGTGTCCATGGACTTGTGTCCATCTTGTGTTCACAGGATACAAGTTCTTCCATGTGTGTTTCCAGCAGTATCCAACTGAATAAACACTTCAGAGTGTCCAAAAGATTGTCCCTCTCACAGAAGCTGGTTGAGGGAGATAAAAGTACCTGACGAATCTATTAAAGTTAATTCTTCCACTGAAATTTTGAAAATGTCACTGCAAGGCAATGAAGACCTAACTACAGGTTGAATTTCTTGCTCATCCAGGGAGATTAAAGCACCCTGTATTTTGAAGAAGACAAGAGTAGAACTGCTCAACTGAATGGTTAGAAGATATTCCTCTGTGTCATTGTAATGGATAAGAATTTGCTAACCAAGAAAGAGAAACGCATTTTTTTCACCATTAAGACAACCTACGTCTGGAGTGCTCAGTGAGTGGCTCTGTCCTACTCTTGAACATTTGCTTCCGTTGCCTCCTTCGTGGAGATACAGCACCACATAGAACAGACCAAATGGGTAAAAAATGGGCTTATTAATACTGTGATTAATTACAGAAGATAAGATCATAATTTATAGAACACATCAATTTAGCTTCAACTGAAAGGGGTGATTTTCTTATAGTCAGAGAAAATAGTGTTGCAAAACTGAAGGAAAAAAGGCAAATGAGATTATCCTTAAAGGGACAGTTGGAATTATGGGACGATCCTGAATTGGAAGCACAGCACTTACATGAACGGAATGCAATTCAGATAACTGAATGTGAATAATGACATTAAAAAAGAAAATTTTAAATATAATATATGCAGAATTCTGCACTCCTAGTGCTTTTGTAAAACTTACTAAAACAAAAGGTGTTTTTTTTTTACTTTCTTTTGGCCATGGGATATATCTCAAGGAAACCTGAAGTTATCCTACAGTAGTGGAATACTGAAGAAAAAATAGGTGTTTCAGAAGGAGGAGGTAATTTAGTTTAGGATTAACGGTCAAGGTTTTGAAATATGAGCATTTAAATTTAGCTACCGTGATCTATAATGAGGCATCTTAGTAAGCATGTAAATAAAAGTGCTGAAGTTTCAACAAATTCATCAAACCTAGACCTAGGCAAGGTAAGTTGTGTTCATCTGTTCAGACTATCAGTAAGCTTTGGTAAAAAAAGTTTACATCCCAGAGAGGGCACTAAGAAGTGGGCTATATGGATTAATGAAGAGAGAACTTTCTGTTAGTGTGGTTGCTCTGTGTGCTCAAACACTTCTATGAGTTTGAGCCTTCTATGAGTGTCTGTTATGAGCAGCCTTGTTCTGTCTGTGTGCAAGCTTTGAGAATTAATTCACATTTATAATCTTATTTTATCCACCCGTCCTGCTGTCACACATGAAGACAAAATATGCCAAATAGAAATTTCAAAAGAAATGTCTTCAACATCCTGGAGCTGGAACAGTTCCTGTTTTCCTGGCTTGACAAGTCATTTTTTTCCATGTAATTTATCTTACAGAGTTCTTGCATGCCCAGGATTTACATCTGCAGAGACTTTTTGGGACAACAGGAGAGACTGTACTAACTTTTGAGAAACAATTCTCTGGATGGCAGAAGAGCACAGGTAATCTGTTCTGTGTGATGGAAGGAATCTCTTTACAAAGAATATTTTAATTTTACTTAGTTCATAGTAAAGCTTTGTACTTCTGTCAGCTGCAATGGAGTTGCTACTTTTTTTTCCTGAAATTAGAATTAAAGTTCGTCTACAGAGAGTTGGAAAAAATAAATTTTGCTGCTGAATTCAGGGGACTGTGGTTTGAGATTCTTGTACAGGGTTTTTATTTTCTTTACACATGAACAATATGAAAAAGCTGTAGAGAAATATTTTTTACTTTTTCTTGGAGGATTAACTAAGCAAAAGCATTCTTTTATATATTTCACATAGAATTAACAAAATATCATTTCAGATTTCTCTTTTTGGGGGGCAGAGGGGGGGAATACATCACTTCAGGCTTTTCCTTGCTTCGAAGAAAAGACCTACTTCCTACCATGCTTAGCACATAGCTTATTTTGCAGATTAATCCTGTCTGCTTTTCCCCATCCTTGGACAACTTCTAGATCAGATGTAGGAAAGGTTTTGGAAATTTGTGGTTTTCTCCTCAGTTCTGCACTTAGTAACTTTTACTGTAGAGATAGGTCTGGGTCATTGGTTGTGTTCAGTGGCCTACCCTGCCCTTTGGCAAGAGAAGGGTGGGTTTCAATGACTTGAATCACCTGAAAAACCCTTGAATTACCCTGTTCATCACAGCTGCTGAGCAAGTACTTGTGAGCTCAGTTTCTTTTCCATGTCCATTTGAAAAGGGTGCATTTTGTGGGGTCTGCTCTGCGTGCTAGCCTGGTGTTTGCAGTGCCAGGGTGTTGTCCCGTCACCTCACTTGCCTTGCCCGTCATCTTTGTCTTTCAGAGCAGCCCCGGGCACTCATGTCAGTCAGTTTTCCCAAAAAATGCAGAGCTGTGACTTTCATCTCACTCGTTTCACTGTGTGTCTCCCGAGGCCCTCCTGGAGAGATGCAGCTAGTCAAGAGAGAGAGACTACGACAGAACCAAACATCCAAGTGGAGGAATATAATATGATGACCTAATCTTCATATGCCATAATGTAACCCTCATAAGACAAGGTAGTTTTTCCAGCAGATGCGTTCAACTGGGAGATCTTAAAATCTAGGCATACAAATGCTGATCATAAGCCTAAGTCTGAACCTTTCCTTCAGGAGTACAAAGGGATGAAAATCGGTCTAAAGGTTTTAATGCTTTTATTTTACTCATTTTTTCCCAGAATAGAATAATGGGATATCTGTGCAAATCTGTGCAACTGGGATTGTAAATAACTGCAATGGTCATTATTCTTGTTTTTCTTTAAAACTGTCTACTAGCTGCCTAGCTATCATGCCTTCAGTTACCTATCTTTGGAAGAGAGATTTGTATGAACAGAGGATTGTATATTTTTATATACATTGTTATTTCTCTACTTGTATCCATAAGTTTGAAATTAATTGGTTTATATATTCAGCAGTGTAATGAATTAAGTAGAGGCTCAGTAGCTCAATTATATTTTCCTCTGTAAATGCAGGAAATCATAGAGAGCCTTCTGGAGTCTGGTTCCATGCAAGGGGTGGATGTAACCACATTGCCAAAGTCAAGGTTTCACCTGCATGAAAACTTATTGTGGCCATGAAAAAGTACTCATTAGGAATGGTGACAGAGAAGTCCTTTCCGAAGTTACTGCTTGACTCTAACTTGCTTTCATGGATATCCTGCTCTGCCTTTTCCTCAGATATGTAAGAATGAGGGTTTGGGGAAAGTGTATGTTATAGTAAAGTGTGGACCAGAGCCACCTACCCTGTGGCAAAACAAAATCCTGTGTCTCTTGCTTAGTACCCGGTATCATTTGTTCCTCAGCAGTGTACACTTTCACCTCAGCTGACGTTGATGGAATTGGCTATATTTCAAGTTTCCACTCTACAGGTATCAGTAGAAGTTAGCAGCATAGTCTTCAGTCAAAACACAATCTATTTAATGTGAAGGATTATAGAAAAGAGTTAAAAGCAAGAGTCTCAAAATATGCCCTGTGTGTAAAATGGCATTTAGTAATGCTCTGTATTCCAGTTCTGTGCAGCGTGAGAGGAACATATCTGAACAGTGTTCTCTATGTTTTAAGTAGAAGGCATTTTGCCTGAATGTTTCATTTTCAGCTGAGCTCCTCAGCAATGCTTGTTTCAGCAATAAGAAATTAGGATGTATTTCTGAAACAGTATGGATTTAATGTTAATTCAGTAAAAGCAGAGTTGGCAGTGGCATCTGAACTTTCCTTCCTGTCCATGCACACATTGTATTTCCTTCCCTTTTCATTTACAACCCCTTTCTTACTCTACTGTTGAAGATTTCTTTGAATGTTTCTACTACAGCAATTGAAAAGCAGAAAAGTGGATTTCAGGAGGGCCAACTTTAGCCTCTTCAGAAACCTCCTCGAAAGAATCCCATGGGCTAGAACCCTAGAAGGAAGGGGGGCCCAAGAGAGCTGGCTAGTGTTCAAGCGTCACTTCCTCTGCGCCCAGCAACAGTGCATCCCTGTGCGTAGGAAGTCAGGCAGAGGGGGCAAGAGACCTGCGTGGATGAGCAAGGAGCTGGTGGCAATGCTCAAGCAGAAGAAGGTGGTATACAGAATGTGGAAGAAAGGGCAGGCCCCCTGGGAAAAATACAGGAGCATAGTCAGGGAATGCAGAGATGCAACTAGGAAAGCTAAGGCGCAGCTGGAACGCAGCCTGGCAAGGGATGTTAAAAATAACAAGAAAAACTTCTATAAATATATTAACAGTAAAAGGAAGATCAGGGGAAATGTGGGTCCTCTAGTTAATGGGATGGGCACCCTGGTTACGAAGAACACAGAAAAAGCAGAGCTGCTGAATGCCTGCTTTGCTTCAGTGTTTACCAAGGGCAGCCCTGTAGAGTCCCAGGCCCTAGCGACAGGAGAAGAAGCTGGAAGAAAGGAAGACTTGCCCAGGGTAGAGGAAGATTGGGTCAGAGAGCACCTAAGACACCTCGATACCAACAAATCCATGGGCCCCGATGGGATGCACCCCAGAGTTCTGCGTGAGCTGGCGGATGTCGTAGCCAAGCCACTCTCCATCATCTTTGAAAGATCCTGGAGAACGGGGGAGGTGCCGGAGGACTGGAAGAAGGCCAATGTCACGCCAGTCTTCAAAAAAGGCAAGAAGGAGGACCCGGGCAACTACAGGCCGGTCAGCCTCACCTCCGTACCTGGAAAAGTGATGGAACGGCTCATACTGGCCGTTGTCTCCAGGCACGTGGAGGACAAGAAGGTGCTCAAGACTAGTCAGCATGGATTCGCGAAAGGGAAATCATGCTTGACTAATCTGATAGCCTTCTATGATGGGATGACCGGCTGGATAGATGAGGGGAGAGCGGTGGATGTCATCTACCTTGACTTCACCAAGGCTTTTGACACCGTCCCTCACAACATCCTCCTGGACAAGCTCCGGAGGTGTGGGCTGGATGAGTGGTCGGTGAGGTGGATTGGCAACTGGCTAGATGGCAGAACTCAGAGGGTGGTGATCAGCGGTGCAGAGTCTAGTTGGAGGCCTGTGTTGAGCGGAGTGCCCCAGGGGTCAGTCCTCGGTCCAGTCCTGTTCAATTTATTTATCAACGATCTGGATGAAGGCACAGAGTGCTCCCTCAGCAAGTTTGCAGATGATACGAAGCTGGGAGGAGTAGCGGATACTCCAGAGGGCTGTGCTGCCATCCAGAGGGACCTGGACAGACTGGACAACTGGGCGGTCAAAAACCTCATGAAATTCAACAAGGCCAAGTGCACGGTCCTGCACCTGGGGAGAAATAACCCCAGACACCAGTACAGGCTGGGGACCGACCTGCTGGAGAGCAGCTCTGCAGAGAAGGACCTGGGCGTCATGGTGGACGACAGGTTGACCATGAGGCACCAGTGTGCCCTCGCGGCCAAGAAGGCCAATGGCATCCTGGGATGCATTAAGAGAAGCATCTCCAGCAGGTTGAGGGAGGGGATCCTGCCCCTCTACTCAGCCCTGGTGAGGCCACATCTGGAGCACTGTGTCCAGTTCTGGGCCCCACAGTACAAGAGGGATGTGGAGCTGCTGGAGAGAGTCCAGCGCAGGGCAACTAGGATGATCAGGGGCCTGGAACATCTGCCCTATGAGGAGAGACTGAGGGAGCTGGGCTTGTTCAGCCTGGAGAAGAGAAGGGTGAGAGGGGATCTGATCTGTGTCTATAAGTGCCTCAAGGGAGGCAATGAGGAGGATGGGGCTGGCCTCTTTTCCCTGGTGGTCACTGACAGAACCAGAGGAAATGGCCATAAATTGAAGCATAAAAAGTTTCACGGGAACTTAAGGAAGAACTTCTTGACGGTGAGGGTGACAGAGCACTGGAATAGGCTGCCCAGAGAAGTTGTGGTGTGTCCTTCTCTGGAGATCTTCAAGACCCGCTTGGATGCAGTCCTGTGCCACGTGCTCTAGGTGGCCCTGCGTGTGCAGGGGGGTTGGACTAGATGACCTCTAGAGGTCCCTTCCAACCTTAGGCATTCTATGATTCTATGAAAAGTGTTAAATAGCACATATGTATTATGCTTTGTAGAGGCACGGTCTCTCAAAGAAGAAACCAAAGATTAAACGAAAATGGCAGCCTGTGTCAGAAGTGTAATCAAGTGTCAATCAGTTGTCATGATTCAGGACAAATTAGTATGGATGGAGTCTGGACCAGCATCTGGGAAGCCAAATTCATACTGCCATGTGTGAGATGAAGAGCAGGCAGGAGAGGAGCAAGGTCAGGCTGTTTGCAGAGAAGCTGACACTGTGTCTGAAATAGTAAGAGACGAGCAAGGCGTGAGGAATGTTTTATAAGCCCACTGTCATATGCAGCCGAAAGGAGCTGACAAGGTTGTTCATCTTCTGTCCAGGGTGAGTGCACCATGATCCGGTGGTGATCCGGACAGAGCAGCCTTTGGTCTCCCTCTGGAGAAGTTGAAAGTGGCTGACTGCAATTTACTTGCATGATCAATCTGAGGTGAGTTCATCTCAGTTTTTTCCCCCAAGTACTTTTAGCCAAGTGCTGAAGCACCCATCAAACCATGCTGATTTCAGAGTTCCAGGCTAAGAAGTTAGCAGACATGTAGTTGTTTTCTGAAACTTCATCCAACTATTAGTGTCCTATTGCAATGGCACAAATCACAAAGGAATATACTTTTTTAGGGACAATGTTGATTACAGTTAGGGTCAAATTGCAGATCTACTCTCCTCATTTCTCTGTGTATAAGGATGTGACAGACAAGCCACAAGTTCACAGGAAAGCGCAAGAGGTTTTTCTGCTGCAAGTCAAGAATTTTTGTTAGAAGTTTGTTAAAATTTTGAAAATGTCAAAAGCAGCTGGGGAAGAAAAAACACAATTCAAAACTTTACAAGATGCAGAAAATTATTTTCACTGTGAGGAAAGTCAAGTATTGGAACAAGCTGCCCAAAGGGGTTGTGCCATCTCCGCCTTTGGAAGCTTTCTACATACAGTTGGATCCTGCTGAGCAACTTGATCTGACCTGGTAGCTGATGTTGCTTTGAGCTAGGGGTTGAACTAATGACCTTGTGTTTTAAGGTCCCTTCAAACCTTACTTATCATAGCTGAGATTTTAGATGTGGTGGTCCTTATGGTAGGGTATTCTGCTGCAACTCCAGGTGTAACTAACAATACCTGTTTCTAGGCATGCAACAACTGCCCGTTAGCAGCAGTTGTGTAGTTTATCCACCTAAAAGGTAAGGTTTAGTTTACCCACATGAACACTACCAAACTAGACTTATTACGATCTGATAGACATGGTTCCTTGAGATGTGTCACCTTAATAGATTCCATGAGATGCTTTTCATCACTGTTACAGAATCCTGAGTTTGAGAAGAGTTATCACCTCTGCTTTTGAAGGGCTCAGGTGTGTTCCCAGCAAGGATGCCGGATTGGAAGTGTCTGAGCTGATCTGTATCCAGATTAGCAGCAGATTTCAAATAGTGCCTCTATCATCAACGTGTTACTGTGCCAAAATTTCACACATCAGGACATTGGAATAACTCTTAGAATCCAAGCCCTGGAAAATCAGTGAGTGCTTTCCACTTAATTTAGTGAATTGTGGTACTGCACTATTTTTATTTCCAGTAGCATCATTTTGGTACTTGGTAGAATTTTTTTTTTTTTTTTGATATTTTACATATTCACACAGCCTCAGTGTAAAGTTCCCTTTTTCACCTCAACTCATCTTGTCAGGAGATGGTCATTGGCAGTTCTTTACAATTACGCCGCTTCTGCCCCCACATTTGCAGTGAAGTTTTATCACCTAAAAAATTTCATTCTTTAGATTTAACAAATCTCAATGGTAAACAAGCTTAAAGGAGGTCTGCTCTTACATTTCAAGATGTAATCAATTAATAACTTCCTCAGGTAATGCCAAAACTTCCCATAGAGGTAGATTATTGTTAGCATATTTTTGGTAAGTTACTAGCACCTTCTTTTCAAATGTGTGGTAAAGATCTCAGTTGTGGAAGGAACAGTACTAGAAATGAGTCTTTAATCTGAAACAATACAGCAGGCTTTTGCATTGCTAAAAAAATTAAACCACTAGGGATCCAAACTCAGTCTGGAATTGTTAGAACTGTCAGAATTGCTTAGAACTGCTTCTACATAGAAAGGTCCTTTTTTCACTTTCCATCTTAGGTAGTAGTTCCTTGGGTAGTTGCTCTTTAGTCATGTGGGGGTAAAAGAGCTTCTGATCAGGCACTTGCATTGGGAAGGCCCAAACCAGATCTACTCATGATAAGGGATATTTTCTTATGAAAGAATACATGACTAGCATAAGAATGACCTAATGAAACTTTGCATAACCTCTTTCTCAAATTAGGTAAGGCTAGTAAGTAGCCTTCATAATAGAAGTGTTTGTTATAACTTCTCAGTACACACATTTTTAAGAGAACTAAAGTGTTCAGTGGCCTGCATGCTGCAGAGTGGTACTTCACCCATCTATCACACATTCATTATTCCGCACATCTTCCTCAAACAAGCTCACAACATATGGCACAAAACAAAAACAACTAGGCTGCATTTCCTGTTCAGGAAACAAACTAAAAAGCCCATAATGTTTTCTGTGTACCATTTGCTTCCAGTTACAGTACCATTTTATGTAGTATCATCTTAAACCTCTATTTGAAGATCATTACTGATAAGCCTGTAGTGACTGTGGAAGAAAAGGTATCTGCCATTATAGATGAAGCACAAAGATGGGAAAATGGCATTTTTATTTCTTCCATACACAGAACAGATGTTATTAATAATTTCTTTGATGAAATGCAAGAAATGCATGAAATGGCAATTCACATTACAGGAGATGGATTGGGGGGCACTGCATACATTAGTGCATTTATTAAAATTGTAGTTGGTTTCAGTAGGACTTCTGATGCTTGTGAAAGGAGAGTCTAACTAACTTCTGTCTCACGTGACACATTAGGTGAACCAATGAAATGTCAAAAACATAATCTTTTTCCAATTTCCCATAAACATAAAACATATAAAACATGCCTCTTCTGGCATGTTCTGAACTTCTTTCTAATCCTGAACCTAAGGCCATTTTTCCAGTCATTTGGGAAGTGCTTCTATTTTCCTTTGTTTGCAAAGAGTAGAAATTTTGCCAGCTTTCAAAGCAACTCAAAATTTGGACAGCTGGGGAATTACGGGAAGGCAAGGCACACTGCCAGTGTTAGATGACTTTTAGGATTTGTTTCCACATCTAGGACAGATGGTATCTCCCATAAGGAAATCTCCAGGTCTGTCACCTGCCAGTCCTTATTCCTCTCCTCTCACTTTGCTTCTTCAGTCCTTTTTGCCAAGCTCGTGCTGCTTCTCAGTTTTCTACATTTGAGCCTCTAACTAGATGGAAAGCTAAACAATTTGTCCTTATTTAAACCTTTTTTTTTTTTTTTTTTTAAACTTTGCAGTAGCATTGAATTTATTCATCTGGATTATCTCGCAGTCTGCTATCCAAACATTATTAGCAGTTTCAGAGTTATGTGCATGAGAGGGAATCTGCTGATAATGCTGTGATATTTAATTTGGTCATTAGGGGGAAATATTGTACAAAGATTGTGTTGCCTCTGCAATAATCAGATTGGGGGTCTTGTGTGGACAGCTCATAGGGGGAGAAAAACAATCTTTTTCAGTATCCAATACTTCCCATAATTTCTTCCTGAAAATTCACATGTCATTATGTCATTTTCTGTTGGTAAAAAGTATATTTAAGACTAAATACGGTTTTGTGCTTCATCCTGCTTTTATTACATATTTATAATTTTGTGTTGGTATTATATCTCCTTAACCATGGGAGATGCCGTCACTTAGAAGTTTTAGGTCAGGCTGCTGCACCTCTCAACCTAGACCTTCGTCTCTCAGCTGCTTTTTCACTGACTGAAAGTTCCCCATCACATGCCTAAATTGCATCCATCCCTGATACGCAGCATTTTATCTGTTTTCAAATAACTGTGATAAGCTTTTCCTCAGAATTTACAGTATCATTTGTAACTATCCCAGATTCTGTCAGTGGCTAGATAACCAGTGCTAAAGGAAGAAGTAGTGGTTATTTTTCTGGCTGATGTCCCTGTCTGAACTTCAAAATATTATTGTAGCATTGCTTCTGTCTGCACATGGCTAGTAGTCTGACCCGCTTTCAGAGTTCAAATCTGGTGGCATTTTTGCACTTTTACTGCTAATGAAGTGTATTTTTTTATGGCCTTCTTTCCAATAAACTGTCTTCCAGCAGAGTTCTGAAAAACCCTACCTTTAAAATATGCTAACATTTTGCATGCAAATCTTTCTTCCAAGGCTCTATAGAAGATGATGATCAGAGAATAAATATGGAGAACATAAAACTTGTCAAACTTTGAATACCAAGTTTTTTTATAATTTTACTCTGGAGTACAAAATTAGAAAAAAATGTCGGTTTTACTGAAAAATGAAATACAATGGAATTAGGACTACTGTCAGTTCATAATGCCCCTTTGTAATGCTGAGCTCTCTCAGGGGATCAAAACCAGACAAGCTAAGGAAAGCTCTATTGTATCAGTTGTTTCACTTCTTCATGTGTCCGTTATTGCAACCTGAGAAACTACTTTTGAACCCCCGACATTGGGCAGTTTTGGAACAAGTAGTTCATGCTATTTTTACTGGAAAATCCAGTTTCTTTAACTCGACTTGTTGAGCTCAGTGCTTTGAAATTTGCTGAGGAATTTCAGGATGTTCCTGGGCCAGCATCTGGTGAAACTTCGTAGAGAGAGTTTTCAGAACGGTAACTTTAGCAGACATCTTTGTTTTTATAAACAACTATAAATCTTGATCTTTATGGTTTCTCAGCTCTGAATCATAAAATTAGTACTATAATAACACAATTTTTAATGGCTGAATAAAGGAAAACAAAAAGACACTTTCTGTAATGTCCAGGGGTGTTACGAAAAAAAAAAAAAAGTTTAAAGAAAGACTTACTGCAGCTCAGATTCAGTCTGTTAACAGCAGTTACTGACTGAAACATTTTATTCTTTTGCTGCAATCTATAGCAATAAAATACCCATAATACCAGCAAGACTTAAGTCAGTTTTGTTCCGGACTGACTGTATTTTGGACAATGATGTGAATTATCATTAGTTAAGGGGACAAAATCAAGTCATATGCAATTTATTACCATTACAAATGAGAAGAAAAACATGTTGCTTGCTGTATTTAAAAAGAACAAAAATGGGTGTAATTTTCTACTGTTTTTTTCTGACAAAAAGAAAACAAAAAAAATAGCATTGAGTTTAGATAAAAGGGGATTTTTTCAGTACTCCAGGGGAGATTTTATTGCTTTGTGTATAATTTGTAAAACCTAAACATTTCAGCCTTTTAAGTATGGATTTAGAGAGTTTGCTTTTCTCAACTAAGTGGAAGATATTTAGAAAACAAATGTATTTTTCTCCCTTGCCACTTGTAAAGATGTATATCCTTCATAATATGGAGGATGTTCAAGTATCTAAAAGCATTTGCTGTTTATTTAAGGTACTTCTTGAGACAGCACCATTAATAAGCAGCCACAGCCTCTTCAATGTATGTGGACCCTCTCAGGACATGTATAGACTGATACAAGGAACAAATGCCATTACTTAATCAAATATTAATGAGTCACAAATTTTCCCTACTTCTCCAAAACCAGAAAAACTCTGTTGAGAAAATTGTTGGGTTCATATTATTTTAGAAAACTAGTCAAGTTGAGATTCCTGCAAAGTGAGCACTCTGTCTTCACTAATACAATTTTGCAACCAACAGAAAGAAACACATTCATCCTGGGCAAGGGAAAGGAAAGAAAATCATAATTTAAAATGTGTCCTTGGATTTACATAAAACAATGCTGTGATTAATTGTGCTTAAATTTTATATTAAGAAGAAGGTGCTTCTCTAGCATGGAAATGGCTCTGGGAACTAGCTGTTTGTATTGTTTGCAGAGACACATAGAAGTATTCTGCAGTTTTGGGGGAGTTGTTGGAAACGGCACATAGGCTTGTCTGTACAGGAGAAGATACAGCAGGTAAGAGTTTTAAGAAACTGAGCAGTGGGAAGTACTTTGTGTTGTGAAGAATTAAGTACATTTTGCTACAAACTATTCGCAAATGTAAGGTTCCTGTAAAGAGAGTTGTTTGCATGACATTTATAGGAAAGCAGTAGAGTGGTGAAGTGACATTTGAAGATAGAATAATATTCTGCTCTGCAAGAATGGGACTGTGTACAAGACATTTGTGTTCAGAAAGATACTCACTTTCTGTGAGTCTGAATTCTGCAACACGCTTTGCTTCAAAAGGAAGTATCTGATGAAATAAATGCTGGCACTGGTAATACTCTTCTATTTACCAGGCTCTAAGGAGAGCAGCTCTTGCAGTGCACAGAGAGTCCCACTACGAGGCACTAGAGTCCCAAGGAAGCACGCTCTGATCCTGGGTGGATCCTGAACTTCTGCATCCAAGCTTTGTTTTCTACACAAGATAAAAGTTGGGCTTAAGTACAGGGAACTACAGGTGGGTCCCAGGGAAGCTGAGTGCATCTTGTGAAAACGTGGGGAAGGCAAGCGCAGTTTGTGGCCTGCCCAAAACACAGCACTGCAGACGGCAACGGGCATTGACTAGAAGCCCCTGCAAGAGGAGAGGGGCAGCCTGCGCAGAGCTGTGTGTGGTTGATTGCCAGGAAGTGATGGTTTCCAAGGAAGGAGACTGAGCAGCGAGAGCTGCTCCAGGCCCTGCACCACGTGGGCTGTCCTGTGTTCTGCCGTCAGTGCAGGTCACTCTTGCTCCTCTCACTGACTGCAGCGCTGCAGATGGGGCCCAGACAGTGCTGACTTGAGCTGCTGGTTCTGCTTGTCCTCATGCAACGCCAGCTGCTGTTGGCCTTCTTATCTGCAAGGGCACTGCCTAGGGACCGACACCTGTAGTGGGAGCAGAAATTATCATCCTTCCTGTTGGACGTGCTGAACAGAAGGTCAGTGGGCAGCACATGGAAATGGGGAAATCAAGACAGCAAGAACCATTTGGATCCAGCCTCACCTCTCAGGGAATTCTCAAGGCCCAGGAAGGACACCCCTGGGAGAAGGAATCAGCCGGGCTTGTAGCCAAGCTGCCTGTGCCAGCGGGATGGCATCAGCTCCCTGGTTGTGTCTGTTCCCAGGAAAGCTCACTCCCCTCGGGGAGCAGATGGGAGCTGACAGCAGAGCAGCATCAGAGAGACTCTGGGCACGGGATGTTTGCTGCAATAACAACTTTTATGGGGTGGAGGCTGGGCTGGGTGCCGGGGACATGGCTGGGATGGTGGTGCTGGAGGCCTGTGCGGGGGTGCGGGAGTCAGCATGCACTGCTCCAGCAGCGCCACATGTCACCATCAAGCGGCCCAGGTGGACCGTCTGTCCAGAAGATGGCCAGGTTGCCCTGCCGCACGCCAAAGACGACGTGGACAAGCAAGCTGCTGCCACAGGCGCTGTGCAGGCGGAGCTGGCAGGCGCGTTCGCAGCGCAGCACATCGAGGCGGCAGTGCCGCAAGGTGGGCAGCAGCAGCCAGGCTCTCTGCAGCAGGTGCTGGAACCAGCACGCATCTTGCGTGCATCGAGGAGGGAGCCGTTGCAGAGCGTGTGCAGGAGGCAGGGTCTGCGGAGGGAGCCTGGTGTTGCCGCAGGCTGGTGCAGGTGGCAGCGCGTGTCGTTGATGAGGTACCGCCATGTGCACACGCGCTGCAGCTGCCATGGTGAGCGTGGCCGGTTGTGGGCCGCCTCTAGCAAAAAGGCATGGCCAGGCGGTGGGTACAGCGGCACCAGGACACTGTAGCTGGCCCCGGCAGAGGCCTCATCCACGCGGATGCCTGGTCCCAGGGGTGGGAAGAAGGAGCCCAAGGAGAGCAGGTAGCAGGTGGAGAGCAGGTAGCAGGTGGAGAGCAGCTCTCCCAGCAGCTCCTCCAGCGCCTCACAGCGGTCTGGCATGGTCCACGCCGGGCGCTGGAGCTGCTGCTGCTGCAGACGTGTTGCCACCTGCCTCTCGCCTGCCTGTTCCTCCTCTTCCGCCGCCTCCTTCTCAGTCTCCCGCTCTTCCTCCTCCTCGTCCTGCTGCTGCTCTGCCCAGCTGCGCATTGGACTCGGCCGCTTCCTGGACTTGCGGCACTGCTTCCTGGCCAGCCAGCAGTGGCCCACGAGCAGCACGAGGGCTGCCAGCGGCTCCCAGAACTGCACCCAGCGGACGGCAGCCAAGAGCTGCTGCCGGGCGAAGTCGCTGCCCTCGTGCTGATGCCGCATGAGGGCCTGCGGCTGCTCCACCTCTTGCTGCAGCCGGGCCACGGCACCTGTGAGGTGCTGCAGGTGCCGCTCAAGTCGCTCCTGCGTGCCCTCGTCCACCGGGTCGCTGACCTGGAGTGGCGGCTGCACCACGGTCAGTGCTGCCAGCGGAAGCGCAAGGCACACAGCCATGCCGCTCTCAGGGGCCAGGCCGCAGTGCCACGGCGACACCCTGGCCTCCCATCCTGTCGCGTTCTGCTGCCCGCGACACCCGCTGCCCCTTTGTGCCTCTGCCACGTGCTCTGTGCTGCGGCGGATGCTGCCCTGTGGCCAGCCCCGGTCCCATTGCAGCCCAACAACAGCACCAGGGGACCCAAAGCCTGCGGGCTTCACCAGGAAAAACCTTCTACAGGATTCTCCAAGTCCTGCTGCTGCTCTGGGCACAATGTGGTCTTGTGCCATGGCCTGGCCTCACTGTCATGGTGCAGGGGCCGGAGCACAGAACTAGGAGGGGCGGCTGTGGGAGCCGGGTTATTTAGTATGCAGAGGAGGAGGCTCCAGGGAGACCCTATCGATCCCTGCAGCTACCTGAAAGGAGGCAGCAGTGAGGCAGGGTCGGGCTCTTCTCCACAGTAACTTCCAATAGGACAGGAGGAACATAAGGCTGTTTATATGCCCTTGAACAGCAGGGGTTGCTGGGTGGCGACGGGGTTATGCTGAAAATTTCAGTCTGTCCTATAGTCGAATTCAGCATAATGTAAGAATCTTTAACAGTATCCCTCTCCACGTGGTTTCAAAAGGACACAGCCAACTTTGTGCCCTCTCCTCTGTCACTTAAATCCACGATTGCTCGCAAAAAAGGAGGTCAAGGATCCTTCCGTAAAGTGGAGACCTTAAATCCCCTTTGCTCGCTTAGCTGTTGGACAGTGAACACCAGTGTGCACAAAACAGGTCTGAAAATGTCATTCTGGGGAAGGGCCCAGATCTGGAAAACTCCACTTAGCTGGCGAACGTAGCAGCTCCTGTGAGACACCAGAAGAGACGGACTTAAATCTGTGCAGGATGATGAGGAAAGATTCTTGGTTTTGTGTTTCATCTGTGTAGAATCTGCAGATTTATTTAAAAAAATATATCAACATCATCCAGCTTTTGAAAATCTATATTAAAATAAAAGAATTGCCCACAGGACTTCTTATGGTGCATTTTATTAGTATTTTTGTAACATTCCAATACTCAGGGTGTAGAAAATCTGCTCCAGTGGTTGTTATTAAAACCAGTATTTGTCAGTGGCTGAAGGGCCTCTTCTCCGTGGAACAGAGGAAGGAATTATTGTCTACTATTAATTATTTTCTTTGAATGACAGTCATTACTTAACTATTTTCAAAACACTTCAAATGTTTTGCATACTTTCTTTTTTTCTAGTTGGGATTCTTAATTTAAGAGTTAGTCTCAGTTTTCATGATTTTCTGGGATAGTGTCTATGGAATAAAGTCAGAAAATGCAGCAAAGTTCTGCACTTTTCTAAGGTTTATATTCCTCAGTGCTGAGCTTCCTGCCATGTCAGACAGGACAGACAGTCAGATATGGCTTCCTGCCATGTTTTGTAGCTCTTAAATGGAGTAATACTCCCTTCAGCGTCAGATGGCATCTGTGTAGTATGAGTGTAGGAAGTTTTTTTCCCAGTTGTTCCCAGTATTCTGTTTCTGGTTGCAGAAATGCTGATCAAAAATGCTGCTAAAACACTTTTCTTTTAAGCTACATCAGGTGCTAGTACAAAGGATTACAAGAAGCAGAAGCGAGTGAAGAGAAAATAAAGAGAAAATAAAGAGAAAATAAAAATTGCTCGTGAAAAAGTACTGACCCATTGCTACTCAACACACTTTGTAATTGCAAGTCTGTCAAGAGAAAAATCACATGAATCAGTTTTCTTTGAAGTATTTTAAGTAGGCTAGTTAAATATATCTTTTAAGAAAATACCATTTGATACTATCTGTATATACATAGTGTACACTGTATAATACCATATTATTATTTATAAATATATATATTTATAAACTATACCCACTTTAACACTCATAAACTAGAATATTGGTAGAAAAAAGTGCTAAAAACATTCCCTGAAAGATGGGATGGCAATGCACCTTTTGAATTTCCCCTGAAATGTAGACAAAAAATATTTTCTGTTATACCTAATGACAGTATTCATTGTGTTTCTAATTGCATTGCAAGGAGTTCATAGCAATCTGTAAAGCTACCAAATTATTATGCGTTATTCCAAATGCACATTTGATACTGCATTTCACATTGGGTGACAAAGGAAAAATTGCCTCATATGTAGATTCCCTTCTTGGGTCAATGTACTTACGTAGATGTTAGAAAACAGGCTTGGAAGTTGGGTGCACCTCCATGTGCTGCTGCAGGTTGAGCAATGCCTTGGTGTCTCCTTGTAGATACTTGCGTAAGCTGTTACATAAAATCTCCAGCGACAGCACTTTTGCAAGTTACTTACACCACCCATTGCAATCCCTGATTAATATTCATCACCTTTTAAAATCAGGTCATTTATACTTTCAGGTGGCTGAATTTAAGCAACCAAGGATCAAGCAATATTTAACTAAACCAACTTTTCCCAAGGTCAAACAAGAACTTTGTAGAAGAGACAAGGTCCTTCTGCTCTTACTTTCCTGCACTGAGCCTGGCAACTGGACAGGACATGACTCTACTCATTTGTGGCTTTGCCATAGAGGCCCATGGATCCCTGTTCTTCCCCAAAGCGTTTCCCAGCATTTCCCATTGTTTCTCCCTGGTTGCAGAATTTCCCATCAAAACAAAAATACACAAGCTTGCTGCTATCCCCATCAGAGTGACACGCGTACGGTTTTAGGGAAGTGATTTTAAGCTGTTTGCTCTGTACTGGCCTGAGAAAGTATATTCAGATATACTTGAACGTGTCAGTGGAGTTTAAAAGCGTGGTTATACATAAGCATAATGGTCTCCTGCGCAGAGATTAATTTAAGAATGTGCTTAAATACGTTTCTGAAATAGGATGCTATTCATTCTATTCAATGCTGTGAATAGCAAAATGCTGTTCGTTTTATAAGTCTTGTGTTTTCTCTTTTGTTTTGTTTTATAGGTCTTTTGTATTTCAACCATAAGTTTCTTAAGTTTTTCTTGCCTTCTTATCATAATTTTATTTACCACTCTCACTAACAACGCCCTGTTCAGCATAATGGTCCGTGTCTTGAAGAAATCACATGGTTTATGTGCAAAGACTTTGGAAAGCCTTTCCAGTTCTCTATGGAATTTCAAAGGACATCAATTCCATACCTATTTTCATTAAGTTAGTTATTGAGTGAAGTTAGAAATTACATTGGAAAGACTCTTTCATGACTACCAACAGTACAAGGAGCAAGAAAACAAACAAAAATGTGTAGTGCAAACATGGACCCTCTACCAGGCAGCTTGAGTTGGGTGGTTGGGGAGAGATGGACCAGGCTGAGGCTTCATGGCAGCCTGTTCCCTACAGGTGCCCTCCGTGCAGGGACCTGACTGGGCTTTTTGCAGGTTCAGATCCTGCTGGTGCCATTTAAAGTCTTCTGCTGGGAATGCGATGGGAATTTTGAAACTGCTTGGAAAGACCTCTCCGTTGCTGCTTGATCAGGTGGTAGGGAAATGTTCTGGCTGATTCCAGTTTCGGGAAGTGGTCCTAGTGTAACATTAATCATCTTAGATTTGGTAGCTTCCAGAGAGCTCTTCTAATTCAGGAGGCAGGTGTCTCTGAATATTTAAAATCTTCAGATTAATCCTTTAGGAGACTGATAATTCTTTTCATTAACAAATGTTTGTTATTTGTGAAAGAACAGAAAGATGCTGAGTGTATCAGATATTGTATGAGCTTCAGTGGCCTGGAATTGCTGCTGATGTGCAGCACATTTCTCTCTGTTTTTGCACACAAACATACGCATTGCAGCATCTTCCTATCTTCAGTGGTATCTACACTTCCAAGTTCATAATAGAGCATCTTAGAAAATGGTTCCTAGGGACCTTGGACTCTTTTTCAAGATAAATCTGCCTCTGTACTGCTAGCATTTGTCTTAAACGCAGGCTCTGACCCAACACTAGCTTTCTGGTGGTCTGCAAAGGAGCAAGGACATTCAAGACAGTATGGATTGGAACTGACTCTTTGGAAATACCAGTCTCTTGTAGACCTATCTTTACGCTGTTAAATTGTATAAAACCACATGTTGCCTCTACACAAAATCATAGCCCCGTAACAACTGGTTAGATTTTATTGTTGACTTACATGAAGCTGGGATTCAGACTGCATGATGTAACTGTAGACATTTTTCTTCCTGCTCCAGCTCACGCGCTCTGTACTTCTTTATATTTGTGCAAATAGTGAAAAGTTTTCCAACTGTGCTACTAAATAAACACATGGCTATTAAATCACTGCCTAAGAATGCAGTGTTTTCTGGCCTTTATACCAATACTGGTGAGAAGAGGAGCTTTCAGGTTCAGTGACACTTAGCTCTTCAGCAAATAAAGACATTTTTATTTGGGGGAATAAATATGAGACTAAGAAACCTGATTTCAATGCTGAAACGTTGTGGTAATGTTCTTTTAAATAAAAAAAATTCCAAAGCTTCTACCATTGAAAAATTATGTATATTAAATTATACTGTAGACGAACACTTCGAAAATTTTGCTTGATGTTTCAGAGTTGCATCAATTTCACCAGGGCAAGGCCACGGACCTATTGTAGAAAAGATGATAAAGGATGTAGTAAAACTAGGAAATTGGGTATTTCTGTAAAAACGGCACCTGGCAGTTTCATTATTGCTAACTTTGGAAGAGCTTGTAAAAATTTTTACAGAGCCAAGCGTATTATTTTGGTGCTGCAGTACGATGTTTTCAAGAAGCTGATTGCAGATCAGAGTTGGGCTTTTGTAGTTGTTATTTATACTATGCAATGCGCATAAAGATGCTTTAGAATTAATAATTTGCTATTATTTGCTATATTGTTATTCAAAATGCCACCCACCCTCTACAGGTCTTCCGCTCAATTCCATCTTTGCCTTTTTAAAGGATTTGCTCCATTATGTACCTGTGGCTCTTTTGTTAAAGAATGAATAATAACTGAAAAGCTGGGAAATTTTAAAGACAAGGAACCGATATACGGGAAAGCTTACTTCACAAATACCAAATCGTAATTTTTGCAAAATCTATTCCTCTTACAATATTCATTTTTCATGACTGTAGCTAGTGCTGTTTTGCCTGCTCTCACAAGCTCAGCTTGTTTAGATATCCAAATCCCTGTTTCTTTGTAATTATTTGCATATTTTTGCACTCCCTTCAGATTTTTTAGCCTTCAGTAAAAGGAAGGTCAGTATTCAAGCTGTGGTGATGAAGTTGCATACAAAAGCCAGATCATCTATGCTACTTATCCATTTGGCTCCTATTCTACCATCTTTGTTATTTTATTCTGATTGTTTCTTCATTTTAGATTTAATTTCTGTTTTCTCTCCTAGGTTTTCTGAGTTAATTTGCATCTTCTGATATTTCTCCTGGAACTTGACTCAATTGAAAATACCATTTCAAAGTGCAAATGCAGTACTCTCTTTCTCTCTTCCACACACTAAGCAGAGAAGTTACTGTAGCTTGCTACAGTGCTCTTATTATTTAATAAATTTAATTTTGCAACACCATGTTGCTTAAAATTTGGCTAGTTGCTCAACTGAACTTAATAAGGGAACAATAAATATCTCTGGGTTTTTTCCTATATTTCAGTTCATGAGAACTTTTGACTTTTTAGATTTAAGTTCTATGTTCTGTGAAAAACTGCCTGTTGATGTGCTTCACAACTCTTTCAAGGAAATACATTGGGCACATGAACAACAAAACACAAAACAAATTCAGGGTGCAATCATCCAAATCAACTATTTATACTATCTTTTCTAATTAATCGATTTTGGGGGATATTTATTTTATACACAGCCTGTTCACTAAATACACAAACAGAATTAAGTGACTGATAGTGTTGCTGGCAGGGAAGACTTGAGGAATCTAAAGTCTCAATAAGTCACCACATTTCCCAGGTTTTATGTCTCATTTACACGCTGCTACCAAAAAATTACAATTTAGCAGCCACTAGCATCCAGTGTGTGGAGTAGAAGTGCATCATCCGAGGAAATGCAGAATCAGCAAAGAGAACAACTTTGCCAGCCTTTGCTTTTCACAGACCATGTACTACAGAATAAGTTGCAATGGCATCAAAATTCCTAATAATACCTTTTTCAAATGCATTGACACACGAAGCTGATGACTTAGTCCCAGGGATATAAAAGAATATAAGAAGAGATAAAACCATGACAGAAAATATAAAAAAGGTTTTGCATTCCGGTTTATGGTAGAGCAGTTCCCACCACGAACCCCCTTGTGCAGTTACACGAGGTGATCTATCTCAAACAGTAATACTGACAGAAGTGATGTGGCCAGAGCACATCGTGTATTTGACACCTATGTCACAAGTGTTAGGGATGGGGTAGTGATCACACAGGTATTGTAGAGGAAGTCAAGGACAAAACAACTGAATTACTTTTGTGTTGGTGGCCCTCTTTGAATTGCCTTGATGGCAGCAATTCAGTGTGTGGCGAGTGTGATTCCAGGGGAGTCTGGGGGAACTGCAGCTCAATCTGATGCTCATATTGAGGAATTTGAAGAAATTATTCTAGGGAATGTAATTAGTGGGAAAATGGATTTGATGCAGAAGAATCGGGGTGGCTTTTGTGAAAGGAAGTCAGGCAAGGAGTGAAATCAGAGGCTGGTTGAGATCAATTGGACGGTGATTCGAAATATTTGACGAAGTTTCCACCTGAAGGGCTGTAAAGAAATTTTCCATTGAGTAAGAGGGAACGTCTGCACTTGCTTAGAGGCTGGACACCAAGGGCAGAAGTAAATGCCCTTCATAGCAATGAGACATCCCTAGTAAAATCAGTGGATTTATTTGCTGCATTCTGTGCCACTTAACCCACCTGTAAATGTTCTGTAAAAGGGACCATCAGTGAGGTAACGTCACTGAAGATATTCAGAGAAATAAAACCAAAAGTGAGCTGAAGAACTGCTGAAGAATCTTATGGGCAACAGTAGATGCAAGTGTATATAGATAAATATAACGTAATGCACATGGAAAAAAAAAACATGGCTTTATAAAGCAGCTGCCATTCATGAAACAGATGTCAGTGTTGTGACTTACATCTGTGATTAACAGATTTGGTTTTGCATTATTATTTATACAGGAAACAAAAATAGTAGCATGTGGTAAGAGGAAAGTAGTGTGTGATATAAAAGAAAATATTTCGTAAGGGGTTTTTCTTCAAAATGGAGTTTACTACAACAGACAGAACCACAGTTGAAAGGATTTAGAGCCATGCACACTTACCTGTGAGCCAGATGTTTTACCCTAATTTGTCTCTTGGGTTTTTTTGAGATATGAAAAGACAGTGTGCAAATCTTCTTTGCCAAATTTTATAGCTTTCTATATAATCTTTATTTAGAAGCTGTGTAATGTGTCTCCAGTGTTAAACTGCATAACAAAAAAATTTTACACAGTAGATGCAGGAACATGACACTTAAGGTTCTGTTTCTGCCCAAACAATTCATTTTAGCTCCTTTCTGCGTACAATAAAAATTTATTCTGAAATGCAGATGAAAAACAGGCCTGTTACTTTAAACTGTTTTGCCAAGCAGAAGTTGAAAAATCCTGTAAATGTGCTTGAACAAAAGCAAGAGCTTTCAACGTCTTTCCTAAGTGAAATCTTTTTTGTTCTAAAAACTCTGCTTCAAAATACTCTGTCAACTTGAGCTGTAAAGATAGACTTATTCATCAACATATTGTAAATGGTTGTTTCTAGATGACTGATTTTACTTTAACATCAGCAATACAAAAGTTACTATAAATCTCCATGGGACCAAATCCATACCTTGACCCAAGCTCTGACTGCTTTTGACATTCTTTATTATTATATTAGATATTTGATTTGCCCAGTGATTTTCTGTGTGCAGAATGAATTGTTGCCTCCATTCAAATTTTAAATGTTAGCATTTTTTTTTCTTTCATTTTCCTTTCAGTCTGTTCCTTCTCCTGAAATACAGCTTACTCCTAAACAACGAATCGTGTTTCTTTGGTGCTCTGTAATCCCATCTCCTAAAATACCTCGGAGAAAAAGGACTGCATTTGTTTTTCTTTATTACCCAAGGATTTCAAGGATATGCTCAATCCATAAGAATAAAACCCCTGTTTAATCTGCTTTTATGACAAATGCCGGCTCCAAAAGCCAGTGACGCCACAGGAGTGATGACGGTGGTAAGTCAAGCCCAGGGGTGGTGCAGAGCGAACCCCGAAGCCTCTGCACATCCGCCCAAAGACAAACTCTGCAAACTCTGTAATTCCTTCCCTACAAGCAAAACAAAGACCGTGTTGGCTCCCTTTTCTTTGCTTTTAGCACTGCTCTTAAAAACAGATTAATTCCATCAAATTTGGGGGATGTAATGCACTCCAGTTCTTTAGTGTTACTTTTTGCTTACTACTGTGTCACAGACATTTGCACTTGAGATAAAAGTCACAAAGATACCTGTTTTAATTCTTCTCTTTCCCCTGAATATTTATCTTCTTTTAATTTGACAAGCTAAATGAGAAGCCTTTCTGGCCTTTTTGATAGACTCCTTCACTCATACACATAACCAATTAAACTGCCATGAGTGTAATAGTAGTTTGATAAGATTTATACATCTGCCATCTAAAAATCTACTAGTAAAAAACTAGTATTGTTGCACTGCATATGAAATGATTTTCTCTGTGTTCATTACCGAAGATTAGGACAAAAACGGTTAAAGAATTTCAGTGATCACACTAAGGACCAGGGATTGAAATAACAAGTGTAAACAAGTGTGAGGACATTTATTCCATTTACATGTGTTGCTAGTTCTGTTTACACAGCAAATTTAGCACTTATGCAGATGGATGGGTAATATTAGCTGTCCATGCAGATGGCTAATTAGGCAAGGGATATGCAGTACCTTACATTTATTTACACTTACAGCAGTGACCATGGACAAATCAGATATGTAACTGCTTATGTATGACATTGAATATTCAGTATTTTCATGGATTTTACTGTTTACATAGACACATTCTAGTATTATAACCTTTTATTATTTCTTACTCTAACTGTTAAAAAGAACTGATTATGATACATAAACACTCCCATTTCAATGTACACAGCAACAAAAATCATTCTGCTCTAAAATTTAGAGACTAGAGACTTGAAAACACAAAATATTGCTTCTCTGTGAATTATAATGTTCAGTATTAATATGCCAATATTGTAGATGAAATTACCCATGAAGATTACTGATTTTTTATTTTTTTATTTACTGAAATTACCAATAGCTGGGGTAAGACACATCCACCAAGTCTTAAAGTTATTTTTCCTAGCAAGCTCTCAAGGGTATGGTGTTAGACCTCACTGATAATTTTTCAGAGTAACTTTCCAGATTGGATGGCCCTAACTGAGCTGCACAACAGAGAAAGCAGCAAACTGTAGTACAGGAGCACCAAAAGAGGGAGAAAATGAGCATTTGGAGACGGTGGAGGTGGAAATTCCATTGTCTGCCTCATTTGCTGAAGCCGCGTGTCCTAAAAGCACCCAAAAGCGAAGGTCACATCTTGTGATTTAAGCCACAAGAACACATTTTACTATGTACATCATATATATATGTGTGTATGTAACAGGTGTATATTTTGTTTCTGGGTCTGGCAGTTTGCAAGATTTTAAAGGATATATTGAAAACTTTCCTATGATTGATGATCGAGGAATCTTTGATTCCAAAGATACATGAGAATGCCAATTTAGCATTTCAGGTTTGTGGTTTTTGTCCTAAAAACATCCCTGCATTGTTTATGTTAAATGAATAGTAACTTAGAGCTCTGTAGCTTAGAGGGCAAATTCGATTTAACAATCAGAGTTTGTTAAGCAGAAATAACAAGGAGGAAAGGCTATACTATTCATATATTTAGCTTTTCCCACGTGGTGATGGCACAGAGGACGTCAGGATGTTTTCTTTAACCCCTTTCCTATTAAAGAGTATTTCAATTAATTGCTTACTCTTACTTATGTCATTTACTAACATGTAAAATATCCATGGTTTTGCACAAGTCAGTCATTTTTCATGGGCTAATGGTCTTACACTTTCTGACTATGCAAAGGAGGACTTTAAAGGAATACTAAGAAGCTGGTCATATCCAAGTTCTCAGTATTGTATTAGTTAAATCATATTCATTTTTCCTAGAGGAACCCCAGTTAATCCTCTAAAATCTTCTTAAGCAGGGCGTCTATAGCAACTGAACCGAAATATTATTATTATGTGCTTGCCAACACAATAGATAGGTTTGAGACTTCCATAACAAATGTACCTATGTGTATCCGAGAAGGAATTTTCTAATTCTTCCTGTTTCTTAATTTTTCTTAAAAATTCTTACAATTTTCTTAAAATTCTTAAAAAATTAAGCATCAAAACCTTTCTGAAGATCAGGTGGATCTGAGGGTAGGAGGGTCTGTCTGCATTTACTTGATGAAGTATTGACTTTACCAAGGTTCATCTTGGTAGAGTCTTTCCAAGTTACTTTCTTCATGTCGTGTACAGAATAGCACCTGACAGTCCCAAATCCTACGCAGTCACAGAAGAAAAACACCCTGCTTTTACACAGTGTACAATGTGGAAACGGGAATCCCATACTGAGCTTAAAAAAGGAAAAAAGAACAAGAGGAAAAGACTGGTCTTCCTTAGACTCACCCCTGAGAATATTCAATAAGGGATAAGCAGGACGGCTGAATAGGAAAAGAGATTTAATCACAGTTCACCCTTTTTAGATGAATGTGGCTTCTTAATGGATTTTCCTGTCAGGAAAATTTCATTTTTCCTCCTCAAAAAAACTGCAGACAGCCTTTAAAACTGGTGAATGATACCACAGAGTGCTGCACGTAATAAACGCTGAACCCCAGACAGGTGGTTCTGCAGTTGGCCAACCCCCCACTTCTATTTTTTATGTTATCTTTTGCAGAGTTTGATGAGATAGACTTCAACTGTGACATGTGGAGAAATATTTCAGCTAAGAGGGCCTATACATGCTGTCTGACAGCAAACTCCATGTAGTTCTGCCAAGAACATGTTACTAATGGATGGTAGAAAATGCACAGTCACTGAACACAAGAAGTCAGAACTGGTTTGTGATGGCCCGACTGTGAGATAAAAGCCAGACTCTCCTCACATGTCTGTGGGAAGGAAGCACGTGTCCAGAATTAATATCAAAAGCAATGGCAGAAGTTGTTATACGATATTTTTGCATTAAAACCTGTAAAATAACAAATAAAGCTGCTGCTGTCTGACCATCTGCAGTGCCTGTTTTCTCAGTCATCAGCCACAGTCGTTAAAAAAAGGATCAACAGATGCACTGATGATTTGCTGTCTCATGCAGTTTTGGAAGCTCAGTGACCCTTTCCTCATGACCTGCATCCCCAAAACGGTGTGACAGACACATCTCCTGCCAAACAGGCTTCCATCTCTCACAAATGCCCCAAAATCAGAAGTCAAGACTCTTATCCTCCAGAAACAGTTATTCCAAAAAAAAAAAAAAAAAGAAAAGAAAAAAGCTTTGAATAAGGCGTGTATATGTGGTTCTGCAACAATGTTTATTTGATTTTTTGAGTTTAAAGTATTCTGTAAATGTTCAAGAGAAAGCTATTGCTGGTTTTGTAATGATGTACGAGCAGATGGAGAACATCTATGGTAACTTTCTAAACAAGCAAGATCCTTCTCTGAGAGCCAATGCAACATATCCTACTCTGGAGCTTTTAGGAAAGAAGAGTCCTGTTCTCAGGACAGCCTTTGTAAATATCCCACTTTTTTAGCTAAGGATAGAGTAATTTCATGCAGAACTTGATCCTTCTCAGCTGTGGCTGTAGGGAAGTTGCTTAGAGATGTGAAGGAAGATTTTGGCCCAGATCGTTTCATAATCCCTTCTGCAAAGGTCTTTGGGAATTAAAACACAAAATTCACAGGGAACAGCTGCAGAAAAGTCTATCAGTCATTGCCATTATGTTGGTCAAGCCTGTTGCTGGACGCCAAGTTTCAATACACTTCAAGCCAAAGGTACTTCATAGCAAGCCTGTTTCTGGCAGCAACACTCCATTTTTAATCCAGGCAACTTTAGGATTGTTAAGGAGCCCTAAGCTTCATTACAGTCTCTAGATGCCCTCTTCACTCCTGCACACAGCATTTGCCTTTCAAAATGCCCCTGCTGAGAACCTGAGGCTCTACTGGTCTTCCTGTGGATGTTAAATCTGTTTGCTCTGGAGTGTGCTGAGTGACTTGATTCCAAAGCATGTTCAGCTTAAGACTGGTAGCAAAAGGGATTTTCTAGAGAACTGGTTAGGGAAGCAGCATCTAGTGACAATATATTCAGAGACCGCCTCAAAGACAGACCTGTCCCCTCAGAAGGACTTGGAGAGACAGGGAATCTTCAGCTTTGAAGATGAGCAAGTACTTGAGATTTTGGCATAGTCCTGCATAGTCCTAAAATCACAACTTTCTCTCCTCCCTATCACTAATGTAGGAAATTCTCTTTAGTTTTTTTTAACTTTATTCTGTATATCATTATGTACCTGGACAACTGAAGACTGGGTTCACTTTTGGCAAGGAAAATTTTGTGTATTTTTGCACATAGCTATAAAGCCTGAGGCTTCCAGAGCTACCAGAAAACTTTGTACATTTTCTCTCATTTCCTGTATTCATATATACAAGTCTCACGAAGTCTCACGAAGCTGGTAGCCTTCTACGATGGGGTGACTGGCTGGATGGATGATGGGAGAGCCGTGGAGGTTGTCTTCCTTGACTTCAGCAAGGCTCTCTACACAGTCTCCCATAACATCCTCATAGAAAAGCTTAGGAAATGTGGACTGGATGAGTGGACTGTGAAGTGGATTAAGGACTGGCTAGATGGCAGAGCCCAGAGGGTGATGATAAATGGGGCTGAGTCTGGTTGCAGGCCTGTGGCCAGTGGTGTCTCACAGGGGTCAGTACTGGGCCTGGTGCTCTTTAACTTGTTCATCAGTGACTTGGACGAGGGCACAGAGCTCACCCTCAGCACGTTTGCAGATGACACCAAACTGGGAGGAGCGGCCGACTCTCCTGAGGGCTGTGCTGCCCTATGGAGAGACCAGGACAGGATGCAGAGTTGGGCAGAGAGGAACCTTATGAAGTTCAACAAGGACAAGGATAGGGTCCTGCACCTGGAGAAGAATGACCCCAGGCACCAGTACAGATTAGGGGCTGACCTACTGGAAAGCAGCTCTGCAGAGAGGGATCTGGGAATCCTGGCTGACAACAGGTTAACCATGAGGTAGCAATGTGTCCTTGTGGCCAAGAGGGCCAATGGGCTTCTGGCTGCATGAGGAGGAGCGTTGCCAGCAGGTCGAGGGAGGGGATCCTGCCCCTCTGCTCAGCTCTGGGGATGCACCTGGAGTATTGGGTGCAGTTCTGGGCTCCCCAGGACTAGAGGGGCAGGGAGCTTCTAGAGAGGGTCCAGCGAAGAGCGAAAAAGATGATTAAGGGACTGGAGCATTTGTCATATGAGAAAAGACTAAGCAAGCTGGGCCTGTTTAGCCTGGAGACGAGAAGGCTGAGAGAAGATTTAATCAACACGTTCCAGTACCTGAAGGATGATAGTAGGGAGGATGGGGCCAGGCTCTTCTCTGTGGCAGCTGGTGATAGGACAAGGCGTAATAGGTAAGTTGAAACCCAGGCAGTTCCACCTCCCTGTGAGGAAGAACTTCTTTCCTGTGAGGGTGACGGAGCCCTGGAATGGGCTGCCCAGAGAGGCTGTGGAGGCTCCTTCTCTGGAGATCTTCCCAACCCGCCTGGATGCCCCCTGTGCCCCATGCTCTGGGTGTCCCTGCTGGGGCAGGGGGGTTGGACTAGATGATCTCTAGAGGTCCCTGCCAACCTCAACCCTTGTGATTCTGTGATATAAGAATTTCAAAATTTTAGGATTTATATTGCTTAGAAAACCATTTGTGGAAAAACACTGACCATGTTACCCTAAAAATTGTTCGGCAACCACAGTGCTTCTCAGCATGCTCCATGAGGCCTGTTAATTCATTAAGGGCTATTACTTGCAAAGCTGTGGATACTTATTTCAGGCAAGGAGACCCTTGAAATGGAGTTATAGGCATAGTTATAGAATTAGTGATCTTCTCAAACACTTGATAGTGTGGGCAGGGGTACCCACCACACTATGGCCATGTAGAAATTTCTGAAGCTGAGTGATATTTAATCATGGACTTCTAAGTTCAGAGAATAGGTTTTAATCAGACTGTGTTAAATTTCATAAATAACATTCCAAAATATTCCAGTTTTAGTTTTGGATCAAAAGAGGTTGGCCAATGTGTTTCTGAATTCTGAATTTCCATTTTCTACATGGATTTCTGATCGATAAACACGGAAAAGAATCAAAGTAGCAAACAAACAAACAAGCATAACACTGTTTGTTTGCTACATATTTGCATATTTGTTTGGCACTGAGTTACCAGGTGCTGGTGCTACGTTTGCATTGCTTTTTTAATGGGATACATCTTTTTCATTTTCTCTAAAAAAAAGGCAAATTATATCAGAAAGCCAGTGTCTGTTACTTTGCATGGTCCTTGTGATGTTGCAAACTTCAGAGTTACGAAGTCCATTTTGTATCCCTATTCTACTGAAGAAAAATTAAGTAAAAAGGAAAGAAGCCCTGTTTTTCTGCAGAGAGCATGAGTGGGAGCACCATGATGACCATTCCAATCAATAAGTGTTGAAAGCACAGTTCTTCTCTTAATGCAGAGTAGCATTGGTTGCACTCATTCTTGAGAATTTCTCTGTTTTATTGTCGCTGAAGCTGCAAGATCTGTTGCAGATCCGTGCAGAACGACATGCTGCCAGAATTTCAGTACATTTTATGCCCTAATCCCAGCTGGTCATGATGCTACAGTAAAATCTTCAGCGTAGTGCAGTGCTATCTGCAAGCACCTCTGTACCTCTAAGTGTAGGTGCACTTAATACCAGCTCCTGTTTTAGGCCAAGAGGGTGTTAGGGAGTCTTTCCAGTCATGCCATACTCCTTCCTGAACAACTGTGTGTGATCCCTGCCAAAGGCAAGATGAAGTGCCAGGTGGACTTTTGGTTTGACTGATTTGACTGACTTTTGATGCGCTGATTTAGGGGTTTTAGTGATACATGAAGCCAGGTTTTCCTTCCCGTGGCAATATCAAATGTTGTAACACTTGTTCAATAGATCAGGTTCACAAATCACACAAAGTTCCAAAAATGCCTTGGCAAAATCAAAGTTCAGTATTTATTTTCCTCTTCCAAAGCTGGGGTATTGGTTGTCTGCAAGTTGTTGTTGTTCAGTTTCCCATTCTCTTATCCCAATTTTCCTATGTCAACTAGAAAAGACTGTGCTGCTGTGATGATCTTCCCACAGGCCCCACGCCTTGCTCAGGTCTGGGTGTGCATCGCGTAGCACGAGGTGAACCGGCCAACAAAGCAATGATCGTGCTCCACTCCACGGCTCCCCTCGGGGTCCTTTGAAAGCAGATTTTTGTGTTAAACTCAAAGAAATGGTTAGTCAGTTCAGCAAAGCGATCCAATTCAGACAGAGTTAGATTAAGCTACAAGCATACTTGTGCTCTTTCGTTTATTTCATTGTGCTGTTCATACATTTTTAGAAAACGTATTTTTTACAAAATAATGATTTAGGCAGAAAGTTTTAAACCAGTTCTAATTATAAAAACTGTAAAACCCAGCAAACCACTCTTTTAATTTGTGTTTAAAATACATACATATATATATACACTTACTGTCTTTAAATAAGGTGTCTACAAAATGATCTTCAAAAGTACAACCTGCCAAACCATGAGCCTCATTTTAGCTGTAAGGTCAGTTGTAATTTTAGCCTGATATACTAAAACAAGTATACTGAACCGTTAAAAATAATCATTTTGGAAAGAGTGGCCTATGGGTTTGGAAGTATTTTTGACATTTATTACTGACAGAAGAAAGAGTCTTTATATCAAAAAGTAAGTTATTCTAAATAAAATAAACCTTACAATGCTAATCAAAAAACATCTTAACCCGGTGTTATGTGACTTCATTGGAGCTCCTAAAAACAATGAAGGTCTTCAATCAAAATTTCTTTGAACACATGTGTAAAGTTTAGAAAAATTCTGAACAGTTTACTTTTAGGGTTTCTTTGCCTTTTGGCTTCTCTGCCTTGATGAACCTAAGCGTTTCCTGCTGAGTGGACGTATTTCTGGTCTGTGACATTTTCATTATCGTTTCCACTGTTGGATGTTCTTTCCAGATGTCAACAGAGGGATGTTTATAGATGCAAGTCATGAGGCTTTTCCAGGAGCACAGGGAAGTGTGCAGACAATGTCCAATTTTAAGATTTTTTTTTTTCCTGAAATGATTTGTTCTTAGTAAATAATGCACAGACTAAATGTCACTACCACATGGGAGATGTCCTTGCACTTTAAGCTTTTAACATTGGTCTTAATGCAACTCTGCTGCATGAAACCAAGGAATATCTGCAGACCTTTTCTACATGAGCAGTACTGAAAAGTGCACAAGAATCCAGCAAGAATCTGGTACATTATGCTCTCCCTGTGTTAATTTGATTAATTTAATTACTTCCAACAGTTTCTTATACCCTGGATTTTTGAGGAGAGGCTTAAAGACCAACAAGGGACTGGCTGCAGAGCCCAAAAAAACCGGCAAAGCCATAACCTCTATAGACAAGAGTGTGGAACTGGCTGAGCCTCTCGTGACAGGAGAGGTGTTCCGTTGTGATGGTGACCGTGGCTGAGGCCATTGTCACTGTTGCCCGGGTGGCAGTGAGTTCTAAGTTCCATCTGGCACAGACGGAGCCTGCTTGGGTTGCAGGGACGGTGTCCGGAGGAGCAGCCCAAGGTGCGATGCCCAAATGAGCCGTGAGCCAGGAGGGATGTTGAGCTCTCCCTGGTCATGGGGGCAGAGGTGGTGGGGACATGGTGGTGGGGCAGAGCCCAACAGTGCTGGCACATGGAGAGCCTGCACTATGGCAGAGGGCAGGAGGCACTTGTAGGGAGTGCTGGGGGGGCTTGATTCCTGGGAGTGTGGGGTGTGATAGCACCTGCTGATGGCCTCCCTTCTCCTTTCCCTTCTCCCAATGGTCGAGCGTGGCTGCGAGTGGTGCCCCGGGACGTCCTGCACGGGGGCAGTGCTGCGTGAGCATGAACATCGCCATTAGTGTCTGAAGGAACCTTGACGACAGCGCAGGTGGGTGTCCATGTGTGGTGCCCCAGGGACAGGACGTCCTGGGGAGCTATGGGAGATGCTCAAGGACATATTGGTTGGTGGCAGTGGGTGATTGGAGATATCCATAGAGTGCCCTGGGCCAGGGAAATTGGGGTTTGGAGGTCTTGTTTCCTGTGGGGCAGCACTGGCCTCTTCCACTCGTATGACCTCACTCCTTTTTCCTTGCCCGGTGCCCGAGCATGGTGTGTGCAGCTGCCCAGGAAATCCCAAGGATCGGTGTGTGCAGGGAGGACTTGGTCAGCAGGTGCGTGTGGGGAACCAGGGTTCAGGGGATGCTGGGGAGTCTTGGGAGAGGTCCCAGGGCCCTTTGGGTGCTCCCACCTGATGCCTTAGGAGCTTGATGGGTGGCCAGAGCAGCCTGGCTGGATTTCCCTTGGGCAGGTGGATTTGCGTCTTGGAAAGCTTGTTTCTCCCTGGAGGCCATCAGCAGGGCAGCGGTACTTGTGGGCCATGGGGATCTTGAGATGTGTGGGGTTTTTTTCTTGGAGGTCTGTGTCCCACTGGCACCTGCTGTTGGCCTCACAGGCATCACAGGCTGTGGCTGGGGAAATATAGCTTTGGGGGAGCTTTTTTTTTCTGTGAGGCCAGCAATCGAATTCTGCACTGATCGCCTTGCTCCTCCTTTTTCCTCACCTGGTGGCCAAGCTCGATGCTGCCAAGGACATAACCGTGCGGAGGAGATCACAGCAACATTGGTGTGCGGAGGTATGTGTGCTGTGGCAGAGGTCAACAGTCTTCTCCTTTCACCTGGAGGGTTAGAGGACCTGGGATAGCTGGGAAAGACCTGAGGACCCTTAGTTGGTGGCCCTGAGCGGAGCCCTGGGGGTGCTGATGAAGTCCTCCACAGTGGAGATAAGAGGGAGCTCTGGGGTTTTGGTCTCGATGGAGGCCCCCAGGACAGTGGGAGGTGGTTCTTGGTTCTGGGGTCTTTGGGTAAGGGGTATCTTGTTTCGTGTGTAGGAAGAGTGGCATGGTCCACTGATGACCTTGTTCCTCCTTTTTCCTTTCCTGGTGACCGAGCTCGATGGGAAGCGGCTGCCAAGGACATAATGATGTGGAGGAGAGCACAGCAGCTTTGTTTTGTGGAGGGACATGTGCTGTGGCAGAGGTCAGCAGCCTTGTCTTTTCCCTAGAGGGTTCAGTGTCCTTGGGAAAGTTGGGAGAGACCCAGGGGTCCCTGGTGGGTGGCCCTGAGTGGAGCCTTTGGGGTCTTGATGAAGTCCTGCGCAGTGGAGGCAAGAGGGAGCTCTGGGGTTGTGGGAGTGTGGAGCTGTGGGTGGCTTGATTCCTGGGATTGTGTGGTGCAAAGGCACTTGCTGATCGCCTCGCTCCTCCTTTGCCTTCACTCGGTGGCCGAGCGTGGTTGTGAGCAGCTCCCCAGGACGTCCCACACTGGTGCGGAGCAGCGTGAAGGTGAGGATCCTCTTTGAAGGAAGCTTGGCCACAGCCCAGGGCAACGTCCTTGTGTGGGTCCCCAGAGACAGGAAGTTGTGGGAAGGTTTGGGAGACACCCAAGGACCCTTTCGGTGATGCCACCTGGTTCTTGAGGATCTCTGTGGCATGTCCAGGACGGAAGAAGGGCATCACAACCAAGGGCTGGGGAATTTGTGACTTGGGGCTTGGGGGAGCTGAGGCTTGGGGAGGCTTGGGGGAGGCTTGTGGGTCAGCACTGGCATCCTCCTCACATGACCTCTCTCCTCCTTTTCCTTGCCCGATGGCCGAGCATGGTGGGTGCAGCTGCCCAGGTCGTCCCAAGGATCGGTATGTGCATGGAGGACTTGGTTACAGCACAGGTCAGCAGGTGCGTGCGGGGATCCCGGAATTGGAGGATGCTGGGGAGGTTTGGGAGACACCCCAGGGCCCATTTCGGTGCTCCCACCTGGTGCTTTTGGATCTTGATGAAGTTCCCCAGGGCAGTGTGGAGGAGTCCCCTGGAACCATGGAACTGGGGTCCTGGGGTCCTTCTTCTTGGGATCCTTGAGCCCACCAGCAGCCACCGCATCCTTGCGTGGGTCCCCAGAGACAGGAGGTTATGGGGAGGTATAGGACACGCTAAAGGATACTTTGGGTGGTGGCACTGGGTGACTGGGGATATCCAGAGAGTGCCCTGGGCAAGAGAATTTGGGTTTTGGGGGTCTTGTTTCCTGTGGGTCAGCAGTGGCATTTTCCACTCACACGGCCTCACTCCTTTTTCCTTGCCCGGTGGCTGAGCACGGTGGGTGCAACTGCCCAGGACGTCCCAAGGATCGGTGTGTGCAAGGAGGACATGTTAACAGCGCAGGTCAGCAGGTGCGTGCAGGGATCCAGGAGTCAGGGAATGCTGGGGAGGCTTGGGAGAGGCCCCAGAGACCTTTGGGTACTCCTACCTGGTGCCTTCTTTAGGAGCTTGATGCCAGAACTGCTTGCCTGCATTTCCATGGGGCAGGAGAATTTGGGTCACACGTGATTTTTTTCCGGGCTCTGTGCTTTTCTGGCTCCTGCTGATAGTCTCGCTCTTCTTTATGTCAGCCAAGAGTGACTGCAGTCTTCACCCCTGGATACCCTCTGCCAGTCTGGTTCAGCACGTGTGTAAGCATCAGCATTGGCCAGAGCACAGGTAATGTGCAGGTCCAAAGGGGACAGTGGTTACTGGGGAGGTTTGGGAGCAGCCCCTGGTCCTTTAGTTGGTGCAAGCCGGTCCTCATGGATCTCCATGGAGTGCCCAAGAGCAAAGAAATGGCATCATGGCCTAGGGGCTGGTAATTTGGGTCCTGAGGGTCTTGTTTCTTGTGAGGCATCACTGGCATCCTCCTCACATAGCCTCTCTCCTCTTGTTTTTCTTGCCTGGTGGCTGAGCACACTGGTGAGCAGCTCTCCAGAATGTCCCGAGGTTTGGAGTGTGGAGGGCAGATTTGGCTACAGTGCAGGTTAGCAGCAGGGGTTTTTGAGCTGCGTTCTTTGGGTGATGGTGGTCTTGTCTCTTGTGGGGCAGCACTCCACCCGTGGCCTCTCTATTTTTTCTTTGAATGCTGAACGAGCATGGCAGCAACGAGCAGTGATGGAGGATGTCCTGGGTCCAAGCACTTCCACCACAGTAGATGTGAACAGCCACATGCCAGGTGTGTGTGTGGGGGCGCATGGGACAGGCAGGAGAGTCCCAGGGATGCTTTTGGGTGGTACTTCCTGGTCCTTGGGGATCTCCATGGATTGTCCCTGGCCAGAAACAAGGCATCATGGCCTGAGCCCAGGGAATTGGGGTCTGGTGGGTCTTGTTTCTTGGAGGCAGCACTAGCATCCTCCAATCATGGCCTCATTCTTTTTCTTGGAATGCAGCAACGAGGAGCAGCTGAGGACATCATGGGACCAAGCACCTTCACTTTGGAGGCACTCACACAGCATGCAGAGGGGGCTCCTCTCCATGCAGCAGAGGATACTGTACTTCCCAAGTGCTCCTTCCTTTTGTTGTGTATATTTTACAGTTAAATAAGTGCCATGGTTGTATCTGGAAATGTTTAGAGCGCAATGTCAGTAAAAGGAGAGAATGCTGCAAACAGATATGGCCTTAAAAATTACTTTTATGAGAATTCTGTGGACATAACTTCACTGTGTCGTCTATGCTCTTGTTCTTTGGCTGTTATAGAACCATGTATATTATTTTGACAAAACGTGTTTTCTGAATAAAAGATTCAAAATACCAAGATACCAAAATCATGCTACTCAGTTCCTGTTCTTAGTCTGAAATTTAGACTCTGCTTTTTCTGGTAAATGGCTTAAATAAAAATTTTAATGCTTGTATGAAAGAAGCATTCTTCGCACCCCTGGATATGCTTTGAAAGAACTTATTGTGCAAAAATAGCTCATTTTGGAGTTTACGATAAGAATGAGTGCTTGTTTTTTGTCTTTATTTTTTTTTCCCTTGGACTTTAGTATTGTATTTTCACTTATTGTTGTTTAAACATTAGTCCCTCCCACATATTTTTTTTTTCATTGTATAAATCTATGAGGTCTCTTTCGACAGACACTGTGTGACAATAATGAGTGGTGCAACAAAAATCAGGGATTTGGTATGTATATGGGATGATGCATCAGCCTTTCCCACACTGCTGCAGTTCTCAGGAAAGTGTTGAATGCACACATGATTTATTCTGGATTAATGTGTCTCTATAGTGGCTGTTTTTCCTGTTCTTCTCAAAACTAGGTCATTCCAGAATTTTTGTAGTAGCAGTGTTGCTTCCTTCCAAAAGGCCAAGTGACTACAGAAAGGTGTCAAAAGGATCTGCCTCGCTTTGCCAGTTTAACAAGTAACCAGAAAACAATTTCAGACCAGTACAATGTTTTGTGAAGTGCATAGCACTAACGCAGTTTGAGTCTCTGGGATATCTGTATAGGAGAGGACTCAACACTTTGTGGCATACGAGTGTAAGATGGTAATATATAAATGATTTTTTTTAAATTTTACTAGACTTTGTTAACTAAAAATATGGTAGAGGTTATTTTTCCATTGTTGTTTTAGGATAGTTTCTGTCATCCTTCCAATCTGAAGATTTATGCATCCCTGTTAAAAATACTCTTGTACAATAACTGCGTTTTATGTAAAGAAGCATGCTTTGCATGAGGATGTTAAGTTATTGTGACGGTATGTTTTAACAATAGCTTTTATCTTTTTATCCTGTCACTGAGGATTACTTTCAAAAATTGAGATTTTCAGACAAAAATTGTAATGGTCCTTGAGCAAGTGTTCTAAAGGTCATATAACATCCTGCATCACAAGCTGGAGAAATAAATGTGTATTTAGACCTTTTTTGCATCTGTTGCCACCACGACCAAAGCAGTTATTTGCAGTGAGCACTTCAGCCTGCTGATCACTAAGCCCCCAGACCAGTTTTGTTTCCCAGCGTAAAATAGCATCATGACCTACTGCTTCCTCTCTAGCAGTGACGAGGGGAAGGATGCATCAAGCAGATACAGGAAACATTATTTTTGGTACTCTAACACTGACTGGAAGAAAATCAAGCTGGAAGCTAGTCAGAGAAGGTGGTGGTTTTTTTCTTTTAAAAGATATACAGAAATGTGCTGTGGTATCCGGAGAGGAAAGATGCCTTGCTCACATCGCAGCCTTTTGTAGGTCTGCTGACATCAGCTGGTAGAATAAAATCACACCAAGAAAAGTGTGGTTTTCACTCACGTAGTTAGCAGAAAGGTGGTGGTTTGGGGAGGGATTGTTTGCTGACATTATCTTGCACAGAAGTGGCACAATAGGATTATTGCTTATTAATATAAAGATATATTATATTATATATATATATATGTGGAAAACAGAATGGTTCTAATGGAGATTGAATATTTCTACATTAACATTTAGCAAAACAGAACCATTCTATAATGCAAAGCTTTTAACCAAGTCACACTGACCAAGTTTGTGGACTGAAATCCAATTCCACTGAAATCCACTGAAATGTGAAATCCAACCCCAACCCCTACAGACTACTTGGGGAGCAAGATTTTTTCCCTAATTGCACAGAATGCATCGTGTGATCCAAGAGATCAGAGATGTTTCAGATTGCGCAGAGCTGCAGCATGGCAGCAATGAAGAAGCAGCAGGAGAGGTGAGGATGGGCCCCTAAAACTGTAGGATTGCCAGCTTGCAGAATGAACTTTCCTTCATTCCCCAACAACCTGTGCTTCCTAGATGAAACAGAAGAAAAATACATTCTGTTAACTATTAATTTAGAAAACAGTCAACACTGTGCACATGAGAGGTAACATAATTACAGTTTATTTTATTAAATGCAGTACAGCATCGTAAGACTGTGAAGAGATATCTGTCAGACCTGAGAAGTGAGTATCACAGCCACATAAACAAGAAAATATCCCCAAAACACGAAGGTACTGAAAACAAGAAAGTACTGAAGAGCTTATAGTGACCCAGGTAAAAATAGTAAAATTCTCCTAGATGCTTTGGGATGCGCTGATACTAGTGTTAGCTTGTAACAAATATATCATAGATCAGAATTCCTGTCTATCTGGTTTATCTGCTTGTTACAAGACCATGACGTAATTACATGTGGAAGAAGTCTAGGAAATAAGTAATAATATGTTTACTCAACATGTATGCTATTCAGTAATAAGAGTCACTAATATCAGGGGAAAAAAAGCTCTTGAAACTAATTTCAGCTCCTTCTGTGTATGTTAGCACATAAAAGTACACTTTAGTCTTTTCTGTTGGCTTACCTAGCAAAATCACTGGAAACCTTTACTTCCAAATTCCCTTCCCCCTTACCCACTTTCCTCTTTGGAAAGCCTCACGCAAAATCCTTGGAAACGGCCTCTATAAAATTCGGGGCCGACATGAGTATCGTAAAGGTGCAGATGATGGCGAAGAGGGTGAACGCCACGAGGCAGAGCCGGTCGATCACGGCCGCCGCGAACTTCCACTCGCTGCAGATTTCCTCGCCCTCGTCCTGCCTCCTGAAGCGCGTGGCGATGAACTGCACCTCCTCGAGGATCCTCAGCATCACGGGCACGGAGTCCGCGCCGTCCCTCTTGGCAGCGAGGCGGGCGTCCCCCGGCAGGCCCCGCGGGCTCTCAGCGCCGGGGTAGCTGCAGCGCACGCTGCCGTTGCTCGGCTGCTGCCCGGGCAGGAGGTGCATCTCGGCGCCGCGCGCGCTCGCGGGCTGTTTGCCGTAGCCGTACTTGCAGGAGAGCGGCTTTATGCCCTCGCCAGGCTTCTTCATCCGCAGGAACCAGGCGCACCAGTTGAGAAGGATGACGCGGACCTGGAAGCGCGATCAGAGCATGAACAAAGGCGGCATTTTGGTGTTTCTAAAGCATTTGGTGGCAGCAATAACCACAGAGTCATAGAATCACTGTGATTGGAAGAGACCTTCAAGATCATCGAGTCCAACCGTAAACCCAACCCCACCATTCCTGCTAAACCATGCCCCATAGCACCTCGTCTATATGTTTCTTGAGCACTGCCAGGGATGTGGACTCCACCACTTCCCTGGGCAGCCTGTCCCAAGGCCTCACTGCTCTTTCCATGTGGAAATGTTTCCATGTTTCCTGATATCTAACCTGAATCTCCCCTGGTACAACTTGAGTATGTTCAACTGGAAAGTTTGCGACATTTGCCCACTAAGTGGCGTTTTCCAGATCTAGGTCCTACCCCACAATGACATGTTCAGACCTGTTCTGGGCACACTGGTGTTCAGCATCCAACAGCTTAGAGAGCAAAGGGGATTTAAGGTCTTCACCTTACAGAAGGATCCTTGACCTCCTTCTTTTTTGAGCAATCCTTGATTTAAGTGATGGAGCAGAGGGCAAAAAATTGGCTGTATCCTTTTACAACCACTTCTCAGCTAACATGGAGAGAGATACTTCTCAGTTAACATAGAGAGAGATAATCTTAAAGATTCTTAGATTATGCTGAATTGCACTATAGGAAAGACTAACTGATTTTTTTTTTGCATAAACCCTCCCTGCAAACCCTGCTGTTTAAGTGTATATAATCACCCTTATTTTTTTTAAATTTGAAAGCTGTTGCAATGCTATTTTAAGCTCAGCCACACACACAGCAGGCCTTTTTCTCCAAAAACAACAGCAGTTGATCAATTAAATTAGGCAGTTCAAAATTTGAATGTTGTTATTAACAGCCGTAATTTCCTCACACTCTGGGGTAAAACTAGCTGCTCTAACAGTTCACGGGAGCTTTCTAACCCGCGTACAGCCGTTTATGAGGCAAACACTTCCCATTAAGGCTGAGCTAGCTAAGGAGGGCACATACGGCATTTTATTTTCCCTGTGATTTGATCTTCCCATCCCTTGTCTGAACCCTGAGCTTGCTAGATTTCCCATTTTTTGTACTGATTGCACGGGAAGGCAGACAGCAGCAAACCAAATCAGCGAAATCTGGTAACTGTAAAATCCTTCAAGCAGCACGTGAACAGGAATGGATATTGTCAAGGGATTGGCAAGAGTCACTTTTGGAAGACCAGTGGCCTCTTCAATTACTTCCTCATTCTGGTTCATTCTCTCTTTTCAACAACAACAACAAAAAAAATTACACAGAATTGCCTCTGGCTTCACTCCTCCACCCTTAGGATGCTGCTCCTGTAATTGCGGACATACAAGCCACAGGGCCACCCCTTGATCATGGGGCAGTTTCAGAGAGCGGCTGAGCTGTCTCCTGCGTTTGCACCACGCAGTGGGCAAAATGCAGCCTGCGCTTTGCTGTAATGACAAGCAACTTCAGGGAGGAGGAGGCACTAATTGCCACAGCAGGGAGCAATAATAGTAAAACACAAAAGCCAAGACGAGTAGAAGACGGTTATGCAGTTCTTAAGTTTTGCAGTGGGAGTTCTTCTGGCTCGCAGCCTTGTGCTCCTTTCCCCTGGGTCCTTCTACCTTCTTCCTTCTAATGCATCTTTTATTTCTCACCCTGAAAAGCCATTTTCACGAGTTTCAAATTATTCTGCTTCCATTGTTGGGTTTAAATGTTTTATTATTTCCTCCATGGTCACCACAGACAAACATAAAGCTATAACATAGCAGGTTTAAAAAAAATCAGTCCTGGATTTAATTGAACTTCCTTAATTAAAATGTCCTCTGACTGTTTATGGACACATGATTACATATCATCATGGAACAACATAAAGGCTTTAATTGCTAACAATATTTCAACAGTATCAGTGGTGAGGATAGAGGGAAATTTATTCTGCCATAATGTGGAATTCCAAAGCACTAGACCAGGCAAACTTCCTTATTAGAAAATGTTAATTATGTCTGTCTTGGTTCTTCAAGGAGATGTGGAGGGAAAGCTCCATTCTGCAGAAATATCCAGTTCCATCAAAGGTGGAAAAATATCCCATAATGGTTAATAAGGTTAGAGCTCTGCAAAACACTGATGTGTGGCTCTGCTGGGGGCATGGGCAGGGAGTGAGTAGTTCTAGGGGTATCTGCTGAGCCTAGAATTGCAGAGAGTAAATTTCAAGTATGCTATTTCCTTTTCTCCACAGAGAGGCATCCTAATATCTTCCTGTTTTTACTGAGCAAAAAGCTATACATATGCCTCAGGGAAAGAAAAAGAAAGAAAAAGGAGGTAAACAGGTAAACAGGCCCTGAAAGATGCTGGCAGGCTAAAATCAAAATCAGGACGGTGCCATAAATTCTAATGGCTGAGCAATGGCCATGGCTTGCAGAGATCTCATGACCTGTCACTCTTGGGGCATCGGCCACTTCCCACACAACTGGAATTCACCACCTCTGCCTGGAAATTGTCCAGCCCAGTCTGCTTGCCTGGACTACAGCTATTGCAGTGTGTTGTTTCTACTCTCCACTAATGCCTTCTGCAGGCTTTGCTTCCTGATAGAAGAATTTTTACGTGTATGGCAGTTCAGCGGGCAGGCCATTGAGCTTTGCTGTTGAAGAGTGATGAGACCTTGCATGCAACATTTCTAATCAAAAAACAGTGGACCTTAGCAGGCTCATGACAGGATCACAGAGGAGACTAGATCTTCCTTATCTGTAGATCCTACCTGGTCATTCTTTGGTTAGCTGCTGTCAAATGCAGACTGCACAGGAGTTATGTTCAGCAATATATTCATCACTATCCACCAGTGTCTTGGAAGAAGGCACAGCACGCACCCTCAGCAAACCCTCATGCAAAACTGGGAGGAGTGATTGATACCCCAGGGCTGTGTTGCTGATCAGAGGGACCTCAGCTGGGCTGAGAGGAGCCTCATGAGGCTCAACCAAGGGGACTGCAGAGTCCTGCCCGGAGGGAGGAATAGCTGCACACACCAGGACAGGCTGCGGGTGACCTGCTGCAGAGCAGCTCTGCTGAGAAGGATCTGGGGGTCCTGGTGGACAAGATGTCCATGAGTCTCAAGTGAACCCTTGTGGCCAAGAAGGCCAGTGGTGTCCTGGGGCACTTGAGCAAGACAGCTGCAGGCAGGTAGAGGGAGATGATGGGGAGGCCACATCTGCAGTAGTGCGTCTATGTAGTTCTGGGCTCCCCGGTACACAGTCAAGCTCTACATCTAGCCAAGAATCTTTTGTCAAATATGTTTCTATACATCTTCTTGCTAATGACAAAAGAAAAATCCTCTCTTTCTACAGTTGTTCCAGAGGTGGGCTGAGGTGTGTACCTCTCCCAAACATATATGGGAGAATGGACCCATGATTCCCCACATCCCATGACTGTTGAACACTTCTTTACTTTTTTACTGCATTTTTCACTATGGGTTCCTTGGATTCACTCTTTAGGAAGGATGTGCTTCCAGTACTCCAGGAGGGGAATGGGAGTTTCCACTCCTATGGATTGGTCCAGTTCTTGCAGGAACTTCAGAAAGCTCCAGATGACTAATAGGAAAGAATAAAATCCTCTCCCCAGTAGTTTTCAGATATGTCATTTCTGTGTTCTAAGGTTTGTAAGCAACAAGTCAGGTCTGATTGATAGTTTGTTGTAGAAAAGCAGGAATTCTTCTTGCTTTGTCTTGCAGAACAGATGATTCATGAGATAAAGTCCTGGTTTCATGGGTCTGGTGAGGCATAATGCTAAGTCTGGGTATACTGTAGACGCAGCTAGTCCTGTCTTAGCACGCAACATTCATTTGTCACAGAGATCTGCAGAACTGTTTTCTTAGGCTTGTCCTCTTTCTCAGGAGACTTCAAAAAGAATCAGGAATGATAATGTGTCTCCAATGTGTCTTCATCATAATGAATTAACACATAGGGATTGAAAACACATTGAAGAAGTAAATGGAGGTGGCCTCAGAGAGCCCCTCGATGGTCTGGCAAGCAGCAAAAAGTGGGTGGCAGGGACTGTGAGCATGTTTAACATGATGCCTCAGCCCATGCCCTGACTCCTAAGAAGGCAAAAGACAGAGTATAATTGCCCAAGGGGTACTGTGCAGCTGCAAACTCTGTCTATCTGGACATCAGAAGCAGGTTTATTCAGACCGGTGTCCCCAAGTGTTGCTCACACACCGACCAATCTAGAATTCAGCTGGTGTGCATCCTTGAAACTGAGCTGATCTTACTTTACATAGCATTTAAAGAAGTGTTTATTAGGTATGCTCCATGTTTATTTAGCCTTTTTTTTTTAATTTGCTATAACTTACTTTTAAAGAAAATATATCAGTTCTGTTTCTGAAGCTAACATTGGTAGCCATGTGAAATTTCACATCATGTCAAGATAATCGTCCAGCATGCCAAATAAAGTGAATGAGATAACAGACGATGCTGTAAAAGCAAATTTCTTTGAAACCAGATGACAGCGACTATTGATATCTGCTTCAGTTTTCATTGTTTTTCCTTTTGTAGTAGCAATGTGTTTCCTGCTTATCCTGAAACCCATTCTTGGGAAGGTGAAAGAAAAAAAAAGGGTTTTATTTTTAGCTTGAAAATCTGTTGTTGAACATTTACCATCAAAGCTGCTTACCCATCTGGGCATCTTTCCTGCTTGAGGGTCATGATGATGAAACTGTAAAACCAGCACTGTTACCACCACAGACAGTCCAACGATGACCATAATGCTTGCGAAATATTGAGCTGAAATAAAAAGGAGAATTTTGGTTAGGTGAGAAGAAAAAAAGGCAAATAACATTCCTCAGCCAGCCCGTCAGAACAGTCCTGTGTCACATCCAAACACCCTCTTCTTGGTACTAGCTGCATTGCTGAAGGGATGTGCTTTGTTCATTGGGTTCCAGGATCCCCTGGCAAAGTGTGACCAGGACACCTTTTCTTTACCTGCTCTCCTCATCTTCTCTGCATCTTTTTCAGCATCTTCTTCCACATCCTCCCTCAAACCCGCCTCCTCTGAGTCCTAGCTGTGTTCTCAGCTTATGGCTACATCTAAGCCTGCTGTGCCATGCAGAAATCAAGATCCTCCAAGCCAGAACTGAGACCTGCAACTAATGTAAGTCGCAGCACAGCTTCCTCATGCTGGAAGTTAGGTTGAAGCACTGGAAAGTAAAGAAGAAATGCCCACATAGCTAGTGACATTTGAAGACTACTGTGCAAAATACTGGGGATCATGACAGCTGGAGCACAGGGAGTGAGGTGGGACAACTCGTGACACTGATTTTGCTCATAACCTCCTCCCTGCCCACTGCTCCCTGATGAGGCTTGCAGGAGATGTCAAGGATTTTAATTATGACTTCAAGGCAAGCTCTGTGCCAGGCTTTGTTTCCTAACACTGTTTTCCTTAGCAGCAAAGAGCATATTCTTAATAATGAGGCCCCGATGCCTTCCTGAACCCAACACTATAACTGCTTGAGGAGGTTGGCATGGCTTTCCATGGCAAAATGAATTATGCAGCTGGGTTAGCAGAATACTCCTGGGGGCAAGGTGAATGGAAAGGTCTCTCTTACGCTTACTCATGGAAGAATAAAGCCAACAGTGGTGCAGAAACAGAACAAATCATGAATTCAGTTTTAGAAAAGGTGTCTGATCTGACTTCAAAATGCATCGTATAACAGGAACACAGCCATGTTGCTAACACTAATATAATTACTGCCACAAGTCACTAAATCCTGCAGTAAATTCTGTGCATTCAGATGCTACCAATAAGACTTTCAAGTTTAAAGTGGTCAATTAAAAAACATTTTCGGCTTGGATTTTTCATAGTCCCTTGGAGAATTAGCATAGGAGCTGATCTCTTTCAGGCATGATGCGTCTGCTCTTTTACTGCTGATTTCCTTCAGAGATATGACATGACACACTGCTGTACCTGCTGTAACACCTGGGAGCTGCCAGGCTGTCTCAGCACTGTCAGAAGAGGACCAGGGTTGCAATCACAGCAAACACCTATCTAACAGACCCTCAGAGACTTCTTAAATCATCAGTGATGACAACAGCTGCTCCTTTTTGCAAACAACATCCTCTGACATTATAGAATAAAACCTGTATCAAAAGGATGGCCTTAAGCTGCAATCCAAAGCTTTAGGACCTTCAGCACCTTTGGTACCATTTTAGGACATGCTTTACCCAGCATCAAGGAAGCACCTTAAGATTATTTCAGAGATGTTTTGGAAGATCTCTCACTTGAGTGGAACTGGATTAACATTAAGGACTGGTAGTAAAACAGGTATATAAAACAGAAACCCTAAGAAAGGCAAGAAGGTTCCAGAGGGATGCTTTGCTTTGTTGAAATTATTACTGAACACTGACAAGGAAATCAGTGTGTTATCCAGATTTATTAACCCAGTTAATCAAAGAAATGCAGAGCTTCCCCACTGCGGCAAGTTATAGTCCTGGTTTTATTATGAAATGATAGAGGAGGAAGGGAAATGTCATACTCAGGTATTCCCACAGGTCGAGCTAGATATATCCCATTCTATTTTTTTTTTCATGGAGAAAGTTGCAAAACTTGTGGCTTGAGGGGGAGCCCATTTAACACAGAGTGCAAAACTGTAAAGAGCTGCTGAGAACTGAGGATTTCTGACACACGGGAGAGGCTGAAGAGAGGCCTGGAGTCAGCGAGCAGCCAGGAAGGAGCATCAAAGGGCAGGGGAAAAGCACTCATGTTTCTCACGCAGAAAAACACAGAAAGGGCGAATACGAAAGGGGCAGCAGCTGAGGAGATACAGGCACATGAGAGAAAATGTAAAAGAAGATTAATCTCATCTTCTCCATCTAGTCAGAACCACTAATGGCTTTTGCTCTTAACTTAAAACAATCTGTAATTCTTGGAGGGGGCAAAGCATGAGACTGCTTCCTTGTCTCAGCAATTTGCAGACTGGCTTTTTGTGTGACTGAACTGCAAGAAATCACCCGAGCAGCTGGTGCAAACATATTTATTCACAGCATCTTCTTTACTGAAATAAAATAAATATGACAAAGAAGACCAAGGAGACAAGGCTGTAAGTATGTTAGACCAGTAGAGCCCTGAGTAGCAAATAAGCATTATGAATTCAGAACAAGGAAGCAGGTGAGCATTATCAAAGAAGGCAGAGGGAAATGCAGTTTGTATTACTTGGAGGTGGCAATAACTCCTTTTTTTTGCATGGTATTTGACATGTCCAACCCTGGTGTCAAGCTTTGTGTGATGCTAATATGAACTCATGAAGTGACTATTCCTTGTATTCGTGAGTCCCAAATTTCATCTTTTCAAACAATCTGTTTGTTAGCACAATTTTCAGGTGGTCCACACTTTCTGCAATAAAACAACTTTTAGATCAAAATACAGGTTCTTGACCTAAAAGTCACAGCACTATTCTGAAGGGAGCTGTCAGGAAATAATGATTTGCATTGTTTTGGAGTTCACTTGGGGATGGATTAAAAGAAAAAAGAAATAACAGATATTTAATGTGTTTCCACGCTCAACAGAAAGCCTGGATGCTCTAGGCCTATAGAGTATTTGTGGGAAAAGCAAACCATCTGACTGGTTGGAAAAATCTGAACACTTCACTTTTACACTTCATTTTCAGGGTTCGGCTTATGGGCAGAAGCGTGCCCTTATCTGATGTGACAAAACGCGCCGGCAGCAGTACCTCCCCGGTGCACCGTTGAGGGAGAGCTGAGCTTATTGCAGCCGTGGTCTGAATCAAGCCCTGCCTGCTGCAGGTGCTGCATGACCAGGCTTCCTCGGCCATCAGGGGCTGATCTGAAGGACAACCAGTGAGCTTTGCATCAAGAGGAGGCGAGGAAACAGCCAAGCGAGATTTGCTAAGTAAATATTTTAGGGTTCAGCACCTTATGACCCTTTTTATTGCAGCAGTGGGGCTGCTAGAGGGGAGAAGTGGTCAAGGTAGATGCAGGAGAGGGGACAGAGATCCATGTCACACTTCTTGCTCATGAGGAAAGGCAAACCTGCCTTGACCAGGGCCAGCGATTTAGTGGTGTTTCTTGAAATTTTCTTAAAGGAATGTTTTCTAAAGAAAGACCACTAAAACAGGCTGCATCATCTACACCTGAAAACACGTACAACAGGTTGCAGCAGCCAGGTCTGTAGGCAGCCAGGATCATGGAGGAGGAAGAGGGACCTCCGCAACCCTGTTCCCACTATACCGTGTGCCCTGGGGTGTTTCAGCTCGGGACAACATTGCATGTTGGGGTGAGGAAGCAGTGCTGTTTCACTGCATTGCCTTGGATCTCTCAGAGCCATTGCTGACTGCGATGGGAGATAGATTGATCCGTTCTTCTGCAAAGATCTTGATTTTCTTTGCTAGGTAACTAAACGCTACATTATAAGGTGAATTTTCTAAGGTGCTCAGTCCCTGAGTCCAGCCTGGCAGCCCATCCTGCAACATTGATTTTTGAAAACATGCCTGCAGCAATGCAAGATTAATGAGATCCCAGTGACTGCTTTATCAGGTCCTGCTGGAAGTGCATAAGCATGATCATCCGTTGTATAACCTTAAGGAGGCCTCCTAGAAGGATAACTGCGAAGGGGCAGAGTTACAGTTAGGAGTCTGACTTGATCTGGGGAAACTACCTTCCTCGTTACTTCTTAATGCATGATTTGCTACCCCTAATTACAAGGTCGCTCTCAAATGAGGAATATAGTTTAATGAGGTCTGGGATATGCAGACTGCAAATAAGGAGGCACAATGCTCTTTAAAAAGAAGAAGTCAGGCGTATGTCCATTGCCTAAGGGGTGGATTGATCCTTTCTTCGGAGATGGTCACAAAGCCATTACCAAAAATGAACTTGAGAATCCGGTGCTGTTTACATAGATCATGCTTTGCTATGATCTAGCAGTTTATGTCTGGATGCCATAAATGTCGTTATCACATGAATTACCTAAACTTCTAGTTTGAATTTATAGAATCAGAGCTTGCACAGAAGCTCTAATTTAAATTATATTATTCTTGCAGTTTCAAATTGGTCCCTGAATTGGACTTACACATGGATCTTCCTCCTCATATAATGCCCTCAGTTGGTGTACAAGTCCATTATGTGTTAAGGGCAGGACATCTCCATGAAATTACTGGCTTTTTAAGTGAGAGAAATATGTATGCAAATTAATAGGCTTACAGAAACGTGCTGGAGCAAATGCTCTCACATCTCCGAGATGCACGGCTCAGGCTTTGGGATTTCACCCAGTGACAGTGCCACCAGCTCAGTAATTTCAGGTGTGCAACACCTCTGGAGTCCTCTGCATTTCTCTAAGCTTCTTCCTCGGGTGGTGATCTTCAGCTGTCCAGCTACACTGTTTTTTTATAAATACATTTTTTACAGAGAGAAGTTAAAAATAGGTCAAATCATGAGTGCAGACACAGTGCCCATAGGGCAAGATGAAGCCGCCCCGGGACGAGTAAGTTTAGGACACATCTGCTGCTGTATAATCATGGTCTGAAAGTCTGTGCAGGAGCTTCCAGCACCAGCAGGCACCTCCAGGGCCCAGCAGCGAAACAAGCCTTGCTCATATAATCAACTTATGCTGAATTCTGGCCAAACCATTGTGTTTCTAAATGCCATGGGACGTAAGTACTCTGATCCAAATGACTGAGCTGGTTTCTTCTGCTATGGGTGGTTAATTTTTTAAACATAAGCAGAAGCATCCTTGCCCTGGTTCCCAGGCTTTTATCAGCCTCATGGATGAGCCTGCAGAAGCCCTTCGGTTTTTGAAAGATTGCAATGTCTTGTGTGGCACATATGCAGTGTTGCTGAAAACTAAGCTCTGAAAATTCCTATTTCCCCTAAACAGGGGGAAGTTTCTGGAGAACAGGAGCAAGGGGATAAATGCAATCACCCAGAGTCCTAACTGGGGCATTCTGCCTCACTGAGTAAAAGGGGACTCCAAACAACTTCATCCCATGGGGTATCAAAGACGTTGAGCTCTGATTTCTAGGCCAAGTTTTGCCACTTGGCTCTTTACAGATGAAAAGAAAAATAAAAATCTGCTTCCTGTTATTGTGCATCTATTGGGCTGCATAGAAAACCATGCAAGAAGTTGGTCAGGGAGAAAGTCTACCATGGGAACACTAACAGAGTTATTGCAAAAGACAAGGCAGGGAAGGGAGGGAGACGTTTTGCAGGCAGGTTACAGCAGGAAGAAGCAGGTGCTCTGCCCCTTAAGCTCACTTAGGCTAGAAAGTGCCTCATTTATCGTAAATACCAGCTGAGGTCAAGAGAGAGTAGCCTCGCTTAAGAAGGATCAGGATACAATTTCCTCATTTCTTTGCAAATAGATCAGACATGAGAAGCCAGTTCTTTTCTCCGTGTTATATCAGAGCAGCTTTCCCGCATGCCCCTAACAGCGACTGCAAGCTGCAGCTCTGCTTTCTTCTCACTGTTACACAGCTACACACTGAGGTCAAACAGCAGAGGAGAGTACAATATATAGATCTATAGTAAGATCTATACATATATGCGTTAGATATCTAGATATCTTACTATATATCTTATATATATATATATATATATCTTACTATACATCTATAGATATATGCGTTAGGGACCACTGTTGTGGGACAGGCAAAAGCTGGGAGTATTCACACAGATCCAGGTGGACGTAAGTTTAATTTTAAAAAAGTCCTAACAATGCAAAGCCAAGTGTGTGGGTCAGAGGATCTCTACTCCCATGCACAGGAAGACCAGAAATAGTGATTTTTTCTGCAGAACAGCAGTGGATCTTTCTATATCAGTATCAAGTTACTTGCAATCCCCTTTAAACTGCATGCTCTAGGAGACTCATTTATTCCTGTAGCTTGGTGCTAATCATGGAGATTCTCCAGGAACTGAACAAGCTGTCCAAAAGTCCACCCCTTCCTCCCGAAGGATTTTCAGCCAGAACTGGATCACACTGGAGAACTGCAATCATTACCTGGTATTATTTTCAAGATGCCTGGCAATATTATGAGATCACCTATTCTGGGATTTCTAGGAATATGGATTTAAAACTAAGCAGTCTGTGCGAGAGAGACTGCAAGTTTCAGCGCATGCCAGCCCAGACTGTCTGGTTTTACTCAAACCTCAGTTTGCTTTTGGGCTGTGACATGGGAACATTGAATGAGAGTAGCCAGGGGATTGCTCTAGGCATCCTTTTGCTCAAATCAGTCTCCAGGGTCCATGTATTAGAATTATTCTTTACAGTGTTTTACAGTATGAAATTTGTTTAATGAACAGATGAAAGGAACAGACTGTCTTTAACCTACATGACAACTCTGAAAGGTGCATTTCTAATACATTTGATATGCTCCAATTATTTAGGCATTATGAAAAAATGGCAATAATAGAAGTTGCCAACAAGGCATATTTAATATAGTAATAGTGAGAAGAGAGTCCTTCATTGTATTTTTGTCTCTGTGATCCAGAAATAATGAAAAGGTGTGAGAAGTCCTAATACTTGAGCCAAAAGTCCCTGGATAAAGGGACTTGACCCAGTAGACTTCCCCACTGCCCTGCTGATCTTTGATGTTGATACATTCACAGCTGATTAAATAGAAATTAGCTGAAACCTGCTATTCCAGCCTCCAAATCTGTAAGAATGTATAACTTTATAGTTTTCCTTGGCCCAGACCTTCTTATCTTCTCTAACAGGGGCTTGTATCACAACGAACTGGTCTAGCTAAAGCTACTGCAGTCAACATAAAGTGTACCCCTTTACCAGATTTCAGATTTTTCTTTTGTTTTGTTACAACTGTAGCTGCTTCTGTAGATCCTAGAAACAGGTACGGCTGGGGGGCCTGTTAACTTTCTGGAAGCCCATCTTACTCGGCATATGAGTCATGCTGACTTTTACTGAGGCGTCCAGTTTATCTGGAGTCTTCTGGAAACTTCTGAGCACGCTGCATAGCCCTGTGAGTCACCAACCTTACAGACTGCTGGGCCTATCCAACTCCCGAACGTTAGGCAAGGAGGTCGTCTGACTAAACGTCATTTTGCTCTTTTCGTGGTCTGCCACGAAAGGCTTTAGTTATACAATGATGAGGCACACCCTACATCAGCATCTAGATGTATTGTTTAATTTTATTTATCTATTTATACTGTCCTCTGTGTGTACCTTAGTCATGATTTGAATGTAATTATTGGCATTAGCACAGGAGATAATACTATTAATAAGTTTCTAAGTCTTCCTCAGATGCTCATTCTTGCTTTCTCTTTGAACCAGAACAGGTTTACTTTCCTTACCCTGTTCTGGGGCCAGGGAATGATCCTTTCCCCTGTTCAAGCGCAAGTCCCCTTAGTCCTTTTGAAGGTGATGGACATGGGTGGCTTTGCCCCCACCAGCGTGACATACTTACCAGTGGCTTGTCTTTAGAATATGTGAATGATAATGCAAGCTCTGCACTCAGTCGCACTTGCATGCAAGACAAAGGCAGAATACAAGCCAGTGCCTTTACTGATCACATCCCATTCTCCCCTCTTTAGCTGTCCCCAGCTCTGATGCCTTTGGGCATCCTCAGGCCATCAGCAGTGGGAAGTCCCCTGCAGATGCTGGCCATCCAGCCCACCTTGGTCCCCTCACTTCTCCATGTCCTTCTCGGAGAAATTGCTAAGGCAATCCTTTGCTGGGTGGGCATAGGTGTGCGTTCAGCACTTGGTGTTTTGGACCTTCACCTGGAGCCTTCTGATACCATTACACTAATAATAAGAGCAATAATCCACCATTCAGAGCCCCAGAAAGGTCTTTAAGATATTTCCATGGCTACCTCTTAGACTATAATAAAAAGGCTTATATGGTTAGATATCTTATATTGTCTTTGAGTGTAGTCGCCCTCGAAGATCACTGTGTCCTGGAAGTCTGGTTGCCCGCCTAAACCTACAGGTTTTGTGTTAGTCCTATGTTTCCTGCACCTTACAGCCCACCTATCTGATGTCCTCTAAGCCCCTTTGCACCCTTCTGTAGCTCTCCTCACTCACACAAACAGTGAAGGCTCCAAGATTTACTCCTGACATTGCTGAAATACAAAACTCTATTGAAAAAAACACAAATAAATAAATAAACAGACAAAGATTGAGTCGCAAATAAGCTTTTCACATCACATAGGAATTGCCATAGGGAGGGCACAGAGCAGACAGGAGCAACTTACCTATCAGTGGGACGGAGTCAGAAGTTGCAGGCATGATCTCGGCCACGAGTAGCATGAACACGGTCAGGGAGAGCAGGACAGTGATACCTGCAGAGAATGAGCAGAGAGGGGAAGGCTGAGGAACATGATCTCTGCTGCTCCTCCTGTGATGTCTATGCTGATAAATACAGCCTTGTCCTGGTTTACAGCCAAGCCAAATGCATGATTTTGTGCTTGTCAGGGCAGGCGAGAGCTTCCACCAAGTAAGAGTATCTTTGGATGCGTCTTTATCCGTTCTCTTTCCCCTTGTCTCAATTACTCCCCAAACTTTGTTCCTCTTAAAGTAATGCAGAAGTCTTTGCTGCTGGTTGAAGTGGTGGCCTTGCAGGACTGGGTTCAAGCAAAGCCCAGCCAGTTTTCAAGAGCCTGCAGGGACTTCACAGTCAAAAGCAGTCTTTGTCTATTGCTCATTGTGTAATGCCCCCCTAACAGCTGCAACCCCACTTACATGTAGCTCTTTATTTGTTTCCTCTGGAAAGGCTGTTGTAAAAACTCATTGTCCTGTTTCACAGCGTGCATGAGCATTATTTCCTATTTTTGGTAATGCCTTTTACCTCAGATAGATAATTCCTTTTCTTGGTCCTTCCCCCTACTTTTTATAAACAGCAGTCTTATTCCTCTTAGCTCTTGTTTTTCTTGATGTAAGCCTGGTCGCTCAGTTCCCTGATTTCTCTATGGACCTTCAGTGCTCATGTTTTTTCTGAATGTCTTTGTCCAGACCAGTTTTGTGCACAACATAAAAATTAAGGTCTCACCTGGGCCAGCTTTGCCTGTTTCTCACTTTCCCCTGTCTTCTGCTCTTGGAAGCACATTTAATAATATATCACATTTAACTCCTCTTTGGCTGTCACGTCTTTGCATTTCTGGGGAACTCAGTGCCTGGTGATTTGGGACCTTGGGGACATTGAAGATCATAATCCAATAACCAATCACTGCTGCTCATGACCCTTTAGAGAGCCTCTCCACCTCTCTGTATCTTAGATATTAGCTAAAAAAAAAAGGAGCTAACCAGCTGTGAAATGCACTGGGATGCACTAAGGAAAAGAGCGGCAGTGGAGAGAGTGTCATCATTGTTGTCTGTGACAGTGAAAATTTTAGCCTTATCCTCAGAATAAAATCAAAAAGATGATGTCAGTAGAAGTACTTAGCACAGTATGTGTTAATGTCTCACAGAAAACTGTTATCCCTTTTTCTCCAACCAAACAAGTGCTTCAGCTGCTCCTCCAGGGAAATCTTTTTTATCGAGCATCATGAGGCATTTATTCCCCATTCTATGGAGAAGGCTTAGGAAGGAAATGAATTTTTTCTCACTTACCTAAAGAAATCTTCTCTCCCGAATCAGCCGGCAAGAGGAAGACGAGCAATGCCAGGGCAGAGATAAGAACGCAGGGAATCAGCAGGTTCAGGCCGTAGTAGAGCGTGCGTCGACGCATGGTGACCGTGTATGTCACGTCTGGATACGGCTCCTTGCAGCATTCATAATACATCTCATTCCTCTTTCCCGGCACAGCTGTAGAGAAGGGACACGATCAGTGGGGACATGGTCAGCACTCCCATTTGCCCCCAGGAAGAGGACAAGCCCACAACAGTTTGTGGCACCTCCAACCAGTGCTCCCTCCCTGGAGCCCAAAGGTATTCTGCAGATGATATGCAAGAGAGTGCCACTAGTTGTTGGTTTTCTGTCATTCTCTTATATCGTACTCACTTTGCTCCACCAGGAAAAACAAATATGACTTCTGTTTTCAAAAGGAGTGCTAAGTCAAGCTTAAAGTCTGTTACTCCCAAGGTTAGAAGAGATAACTGTCCAACATATCTGTATTGTGGGGCTGGCCAGGGTGACCATATTGCAGAAGACCCTGTTTGGCAGGAATATCTAAGATTCTGCTTGGCAAGGACAGCAGCAGCAGAGAAAACGTCAGGGGAATCTGGAAAAGCTCAGCGTCTTGTACCTTTGCTGTCACCATTGCACACCTCCTATTTGTTGCTGTCTGCATGACAGAAGATGCTATGATGTGCGTGTTCTTGCAGGAGTGTGGCAAAATCTCCATAAAATATGTGTCCAAAGCTGGTTTATAGCCTCAGCTATCACTTTAGTTGCATGAACCAGCTAAGTGCCAGCTCTGTCCATGCCCTGTCTGGGGTGAAAACAGATAAACTGAAGGCCAGGGTCTATATCAGGTACATAAAGCCACTGGACAGAAATATGCACTATGAAGGAGTATGTGAAAGCCAGGATTGCTCTGAAAAGGTCTGATTTTAGGAGATTTCCTTGCCTACCCACTTGGCCCGGCAGATGAAATGTCCTGTCTCCGAGATCTCTGTAGGGTGGTCTAAGCTTTGTCGATTCCACAGAGTTGCTTCTGATTTACACTTACATCAATGAGTTCATAAAAAGACCTTGGAAGCTTAGAAACTAGCTCTGAATAACTAATTCTGGGAATAGGATCCTCTTTTTAAAAAAACAGGTATCTTCTGAAGCACAGAAGAGAACGGAGACATCCTGAGCTGCAGTTATTTGCAGGAACCAATAGACACTTTGATGATTTTCTGGGCAAGAGGAATTCATTTCTGTAAAAGCTCACACCAATATTTGCTGAAATAGTGGTTTTTTAACCATTTTCGAGTGATGTGGTAGAGTAGATGTGACGTTATGCTCAGTGTGTCTGTATGAGGCACAGATCCAAATTTAGTACTGACAAAATGCTCAAATGTATCAGGACCAACAGATCCCTTTTACGCTCCCCTTAGTTTCACGCTGCTGCTGCAGAACACAGTGTTTTCAGACACATTTCAATGAACATGTTTGAAAAATTCTCTCTAAACAGTGTTTTTTTTCTTTTTTTTCCTAACTTTTATGTAACAGCTTTTAACGTTTGTATTTCCTGCTTCCCAATTTGACTGCTTATTTCTCTATGCTTGTGTGTTGCCTTTGAAAATCAGACTATTGAAGATTCTAGTCCTTCAATTTACCCACTAAATCCCATTCTCCATTTGAGATATAGTTAGAAATATCAGCCTCGAGCATCTGCAGATCAAGTAGCCAGCCACTGTGGGTCCAGGAGCCGAACTTCAGATCACACTTCTGCACATCAAAAGGGAACCAGCGGACATCAATGTAACACGTGCTCTTCAAAATGCCTGTGGATAGAAACGGATGGAATCAAATGTGTGCAGGGTGCAGTCTGTCAAATGGGGAAAAATTTGGAATAAATGTTTCTACCATCTCCTTGAAACACCAGCTGATGTGAATTCCACTTTTAAGACATCTAAGTGAACAGTTTTGTGCTTTGCGGTAAGTGCTCAAGCTGTGTCTCTTGAAAATCACATCTCCAAAACAGAGGTTCCTTTATTATTGCCTCCATCTGCTGTTGCAAAGGCTGGGGATGTTGTGCATGACCATTTTCCAGCACAGACCATGTTGTTCTGAGTGGCTCTGTTCATCCCATTTGTTCCTTCATGCTCAGGTCTCTCTCCTGCTGTCATGTCCCTTTTTGGACTCGCAACAAGGAGCCTTCCCTCCCATTTCCTGCTGAATCTTGGCCCTGCTCCCTTCACCACTGCGTCTTGTCCTGTCTTTCATCCCGCTCCTCCACTAGCCACATGTACCAGAGCTTGTTTCTCTAATGGACAGTAACAGCGAGTGCAGCCTCCTGTTAGAGGCAAGGGAAATAAAACTTTCATGAAGCTTTGGGAACACTCTCTTTTCCCCTCTGCAGTATTTTGCTGTGTCTTAATTAATCTAGCTGCTGGTGCTGTCAGGTAGGCTGATTATGAACATTTTTCCTTCAAAAACGGCTCAGACAAAATATTTTACCAGCAGTTAAAATCTTGTAAGTAAAGATGTGCTTTGTACAAAAGCTTTCCTTTACTCCTTGGTCACAAGCTTCTTCTTCCTTGGGGTCTTAAGTAAGCAGTTCTCCACGATGGAGCTTGCTCTCCTCTCCAGCTGCAATCTGCACACATGGTCCTGCTTCTCCCACTCCATTGGCAGGAAAGGGACTAACAGGGTCACCAAATCTGCCTACTAATATCAACACAGCCTGCATGACCCACCTAAACAGACTGTGGGGAGATGGAAAAGGCTCTGCCCTGGTGAATGTTGTTTCTTTTCATGCTTTTCCGCCCTGGAAAACACCCTCACCCACAGATCTGCCCCAGAGAAACCACACAAGCATTTTAAGTGATCTCAGGAGAGGGTTCACCACCAAACCCAAGGTCTTGCTTGAAGTCAGCCTTCCAACAGCTACCTCAGAGCCTGGGTGCTTCTTGACCACCACAGCAAGCAACAGTGGGAGTAGGCTGCTAGTTCCCAAGTGCCAGGGCTCTACAAGTACTGGAGTCAGCCGTATGCCTGGAAAACAGGCAAGCACCATCATCTGGAGCGGTCTCCGTTCCTCTTTTCAAGAGTTACAGACTCGACCTAAGACTTCAAAACACAGATGGCTGTGGTGGGGGAACAGTGCTGCTCATGGGACACCTCCTGTAGTTGCACCTTTCTTCGGCCACAAGAAAGAGCTAGCTGGGTTGCACATGAAATCTCCCCCTGTGAAAATGTGCACAGCACTTTGCTTTAAATGTACCTCTGCCAGGCTCTGAATGTTGGAAGCAAATTGTTCAGGAAATGTATTTGTTCATTTATGAAGAAGTGGAAGTTTGCCACTAATAATAGAGCTAAATTACTTCAGCAGGTCTGTTTCATAATAGATGGCTTGCAAAATTTCTACATACAGACATTTCTACAAATGCCTGGGTTTCACTCATAAAGGAAAACTGTTTATTATTATTGAAAGCTACACATTGATTTAAAGCAAGAAAACATGTTCTCCATACCTGGAGGAATATATTGACAAGATCCAGAGTAATTCACCAGCACATTTGTGTGAAAGGTCGCATCAAATCTTTCATCAGCGCTGCAACAAAATGCGAACAAAACTGAACAAAGAGCCAGCAGACATAAGACTTTGAATATAATAACTATCAACAGAACAATAATATTTTATCAGAACTTCATGTACTGGATGTCTGAGTTAAGGGCTGCCCTATGCCTAGTCAAAGGGCCCACTCCCATTAGCAGATCAGTCTTTCAGGATGCATGAGGCCAACGCTGAAAGCCTTGGCAAGAAGCTATTTTGGATCTGGGGGATAAAGGAGAAGACTGACTGAGCCTGAAAGAGCAGAAACCAGCTAAAAGTGACCAAGAAAAAAGAGATTTCCGGAGGATTCCAGCAATTTTGAGGAAAAGAAGTAATCTCCAAGGAGCAAGTCTGTGGGCTCACTTTAGAGGATCTCTTGGGAAGAGGTTAAGTGCAGAAGGTTCCTATAGGTACAAAGGTTTGACACATAGTGTGAAGGCTCGTTGTATTTAAGCACAACTCCATCATGTTAGTGAGGACCTCCTGTGTCATGGCCAGACATGAGTCCATCACCTGGTTGCTCATAAATGAATCACAAGAACCAATAAAAAAAAATACGGGGGAAAGAGCACACAGTTAAAGATGAACCTAAACAAAACAACACAATCAAATGGGGATAAAACTGAAAAGCTGAGGTGATAACTGGCCAGAGACATAAAAGGCAGCAAGACTCATGCAATGGCAGGAGCACAGGCCTGAGCAGGGGGTGAACAGGTTAAAGAAGTGTGCGTACGAAAGACTCCCTTTGGCACAGCTGATAAAATTTGCTTTGGAGCACTGAAGGAAGTGGCCGAAATACCCTCTGAAGCATTAACAATTATCTGTGAGAGCTCATGGAAAATACGAAAGGGCGTAGTGAACGAGAGGTGATCAAAGAATATTCAGATTTTTTTAAAAAGTCTGAAGTTATAGGCATATCAGCCTAACTTCAAAGATAATAAGATGATAACTGCTGGCATGGATTTGTCAAATTAATCAATTCAAACTGATTTTCTTCTTTGTCAGGATGATTGACTCACTGATTAGGAGGAGATAGGAAATATGTCTGGACTTCAAAAAGCCTTTGACACATAAGGTTCTTATAAGCAAACTATAGAAACAGGGACCAGATTACATGTCTGGTGGTGGGAGGCTGAATCTGGCTGAGTTGCTACCATGGGCTCACAGCTGAACTGTGAGGAGTAAAGTTGAAATAAAGAAAAAACCCTTATACGATTTTCAAGTCAATGCAAGTTTCCTTCAGACTCCTCGGAGTGAAGGTTTGCAAGAGCAAATGGATCTTGGCAAACCAAGAGAGAGACCAACAGAATGAAATTCAGTCCAGATGATTGCTATGTGTTCCTCTTAAAACCAACAGAGAACGACAAAAAGTCTGAAGAATAAGGTCTGGAGTTTATGATGGATCAAAAAACAAGTCTAGAAATAAGAGTGTACAAACAGAAAACCCTCCTTCAGGAATTCATTAAAGGAAAGATATGGTAGATGTGGAGATTACTGTATCACTCCATTGCACACTGCAGAAGTCTTGGCTAGACTGCTGAATCCAGTTTTGAAGGAAAAACAACAAATTAGAGTGTTTAGAGGAGAAGAGAGTTAATGGAAAAATATTTAGAAAATGTGAATGATGAGAAGCACAAAGAAACTGGGCTTGTTTCGTCCAGGCAGGAAGACTAAGGCAGAAACATGATAATAATTTTCCAGGGGAGACACAGAAATTACAAAAGAATATGGATTACCTCTATGCAAATGGATGAAAGACATCCACAAAATTATAGCAAAGGAGATTTAGCTTGGATATTAGAAAAACAAAAAAAAACAACAAAAAAAGAAAACCATTATCTGGTACTTGTTCTCATTTATTTTAATTTTTTCGAGAGAAGGAACCAAAATCCCTAGGTAACAAAATCCCCAGAGCATTAGTGGAGTGTGGCTGATTTCCAGCATCCACATGTCTGGTGGCTGCCGCATATCCCGCTTACCTGTTATACAGGAGAATGTCTGGCACCCAAATCTGATCAGCTGGGAACCGCAAATTCTGCACCCCTGGGTATTCATACTGATCCCAAGACAGGTAAACATCCACCCAGTACTGTTGAAAAACACATATATCAGATCACATCAGCTGGGAGAAATCTAAATGATTTGGAATATCAGGAGAACGGAATGGCTGCCACTAATAGTAATGCAGTAATGTGATAATAGCTATATAGCATTTAGTGATAGGCTTTAATAATTAAAGAAGGCTGACATATATCGTGAAAAATTCACAGTGTGATAACTGCATGTTGTGTGCTATTACATTGTAGTTTACTGTCTAATCTGTCCACTCCAAGACCTAAATACAAATATTTTAAACCTTCTCTTGATGAATTCACAAAACTGGTGGACCAACCTGGTTTGAAGTAAGTTGAGTATCATTAGTGACACATGGACCACTGTCTGGGAATCTCTGATGCGAATAATTTAACTGATTACAAAGATTTTGCAACAGGGGCATTACTAATCACCTTGCTATGACAGGCAGGAAAGTGAACTCTGTATCTCAAGGGATTGTTTCTGGTTCCCTTTTGTCCCATCCAAATGCACAAAATTAGTTCCAGAAAAGTGCAGGTACAAGTTTGTGCTGTACCCTATGACCTGCAACAAACCTCTATGGCAGGGCCACCAGGAAAGGAGTCACTGGTGCTGTAGCCATAGCTAGCCTCTCCCAGGAACAGGACATCTCCTAGTCCTGCAGAATTGTCTGAATTCCCCATTTTTGCAGTAGGAAAGCTCACTTCTCTTGCAAACCCTGGTAGACAGCTGAGGAGGAAGCAGCCGGTCCTGCTGTGCCCATTAACATGATGCAATGTTTTGCTGCTAATGTCATAGCAGAATTAGCTCAGTCATTTGAGCCTCTCTCAAGGTTTTCACTCCAGAGCTGCCTCTTTACAGATTCCTTAGCAGATCAGTTCAGGTCCCTACAAGAGTAGACCATACCCGTAGCTGCACAAGGCCAGCAGCAGGCTTGGAGTTAAGGAGTTTTTCACTCTTTATGGACACAGGTTACTCACCATTTGCAGCCAAGCATTTGTGATCAACACCTGATTCTTCTCATCCTTTAAACAAGACGGGAGAGGAGAGAAAAGAGGAAAAGAGATGAGCCACAAAATACAATCTGATCACAGGGGGATACATTGCTGATTTGTTCCTTTCAAAAGCCTGGTTCTTACAGAAAATGCATGCAAGCACTGTTGAATAGACTGCAAGCTCAGCACAGAGTCACTGAGCTGTGCCACCTGGCCTAGACAATTATGGCTCCCTTTGATCCTAAAAACCTACAAACCTCTTGTGTTTATTACAACTGAGCAAAAAGGGAATTGAAAATAATAGATAATGGTTGTTATTTTGCTGGAGACTCCTTAGCAAATGCACGGGATTTTCCTTTTCATTAGGTGAGCAAAGCAAGATGATTTCCAGCACCACACATCATACAGTAAATGGAGAGTGTTTCTATTGTTTTTGCTGGTGCTGCAAACCCGTAGTGGAAGGTGCTGCTGCTTTAGAGTCTTGGCATTGTGTAACTCAGCTCTTGAGGAAAAGGAGAGGCGGCCTCCATCAAAAGCTAGCGTATGGCCGGAGGCCACAGACATCATCCGGAAGGAGCTATACTCTGACTCTGAGATACTGTGTGGGACAATGTGCTCAGCGTGGTGAGATCCACCTCCCTCCCTGGAGAGATCTGAAGAGAGATCCGCACTTGCTGGAAAGTGTCATTAAAGCAAGGACACACTTGTCCACAGCAACGGGATACACCTTGCATCTCTGCAATCCTTTATCTCTATATCCCTGTATCTGTATCTCTGTATCCAAAGAGGTATACCTTGTACCTGGGATTCCTAGACCCTATTGCACAATCATTTGACTCCCCTTCCTAACAACACACTGAAATGAACCACTGTATTTGCCTCTGAAATCTACTTTTTTTTCTTTCTTAATTAGATACAATCTTTATGTTGTTTCCTTCCCCTCTCCTGCAGCCAGTGAGAAAAACTGGCTCAAACACAAAGCTCGTGCTGAGAACCGAGGGGCTAGTTGCATTACAGGGAAGATGTGATGATTGCTGGAGCCAGGAGTTATGTTTTAGCACCAGAGAAAGCAGCTGCGGAGCTCTGCGGTTAACACCGTGAGCTGCAGCAATCAAACCTCAAGCTCCAACACTAAAATATATTAGTGTGGGAAGCGAGTCACCAATGGGATGCAGTAGCTAGCACTCATAATGGGATTACAGTAAGAGCTGCCAGGCAGAGGTCTTCACAAAGACGTGACTGATCCATTGAATTTCTCAATAGCGTGGTTTGAACATCAACATCCTCAACTCCATAACCACAAGGTAAACTACGTCCTTGAAGTAGTCTTGGATTTTGAATTGGTCTGACCTTTAAATGTATTGCTTTTCACAACACTTAGACCTTTCCCCTTTCTGAACTCTGCAAAAGGAAGGATTGTCCCTAGACCCACTGTGCGCTATGGGGAAGGGGAAAGGGGAAAGGGGAATCTTCCTCTTTCCTTTGGCTACCTGAGGGTCATGTTAAAGTGCAAGGTACACCTGGCTTTTCTGCATGGGGAGAGGCCTTTTATTTATGATTCTCTTTTTCACAGAAAATCTTTAAAATCTTTTTTTTTTTTTTAACCCACATAAGCGTTTTATACTTGACAGACTCCACGCCAGCCAAGAAAAACACCTGAGATATTGACTTCCATAGATAGGAAACAGTCTACAGCCCTAAACTGCTCTCCCAACTTCTGGGAGGAGCTTACTCAGACTCGGGAGCTAATGACACTGTTAATCAGCTTTCACTTCAAACAGTTCATCGGCTGCTGCAGGGGAGATGGGTATTTCAGGTAACTTAAACACAGTTTCTCATGTGCTCCTTGCCCCCTTGTCGCAGGACTAGCGTGCATAGCCCCCCCGCGTCCATCCTGTTTCTTGCTGGTGACCTTCCCCATCCGAGCTGGCACAGGTGGATGTGCCGGGCAGCCGTGCTCCGCGTAGCCTTTCTGCCATGCCCTTCAACAACTGCAGTCAGCACAACACACGGTTTAACCAGGGCTCTGGGCTCCTAACGTCTCCCTCAGCCTTGCGGGCAGAGACGTGTCACTTCAGGCTGCTCTCACGGCTATCCGCAGTCTATTCTCATTCCTGCCTCCAGGCTGCCGAGCTTTCAAAGGGGGTTGGCTTCCCGGACAGCAAGGCCTGGGGAATGTTATTTCTGTATTCAGCATCAATCAGCACACAGATGACAGCACAGACGCAGGCTGCTGGGTCCTTCCTATGGCAAGGGGAAGCAGAAAGTTTTCCCAGGGAGGATTTGAGTTTGCCCAGAGTGCCTTATTTGCCAGGATAGCAAAGCATACTTTATACTGGAGTCTCCCAAGCCTTTAGAGTAGCTGAAGAGAGTAAATATGGGATTCACAGAGAAGAAAAGCACTGCCTCTTAGTGCAAGGCCCTTCTAGGGCCTCAGGTGCTTCTGCTTTCTGGAGGTTTGGTCACTTTTTGGGGCCCCTGTCACTGCAGCAAGCACCGTCCCCTCCAGGGTCCCAGGTGAGGATGGAGACGGGGGGCATCCAGGTCCACGGAGCTGCTTCCTCAGCGCTGCCCCGGCAGGTCCCTCGGGCTGTGCATGTTCAGCCCGAACGCATCACTTTGCTGCTGGCAGTTACACAAGCTGGAAAAGCTGGTGTCGGTAGCGAGTGCAGTTGTTCTCTAAATCCTCCCTTTCCTTATCTGGGTCACTTTCTCCCCTTCCTGTCTACATCCTCACCCAAGCTAATCCTCTGACCTGGACATCTGTCTATTCCTACAGCCACCGTCAACCCATGGAGAGCAAGAAACTTAGGCTTATCCTAGCTCAGAAGCCAGTGCACATGCAGCAACATGTGAATATTTTTGTTTTGTTCTGTTTTCTCTCAACGAATTGGGGGGATATCTCAAGATTTCTGCTGGATAAGAGAGAGGTTGTACTGACATGGAGGTTTTCTCTAGGAAAGTTTTGCTGTCAGACACACTTGTCTCTACATTGAATTTTTCTCAAAAACAATCAAAGTGATGGGTAAGGCTTTCAAATGCCTGTAGGATCAGCCTACATCTGCACCATGCAGTCCTTTCCTTTGCTGAAGCACTCTTCTGGCCTGGAGCTGATTAACTAAAACACTCCCCTGGCCCAAAGAGCCTAAACAAGTAGAGAGGACTCAACTTTAATGCTCTGTGTGGTTGAAGTTCCACAAAACCAGAGATCTTTGGAAAAAAAGAATGGGTTTCCCTGGTAACAGCTAGCCAGCATAGCTGGACAGGCTTTATATTTCAGGGGTCTCATTAAATATAAATAGTCGTGTGTTTAAGGTTTGACATCTGAAAGTGCCGGGAAAAAGTTGGAATGCGTGCTCCCATAGCAACATCAGCTCGAAGAGATACCTGATGGCAAAGCATTTCGGCCCTCGACCGCTAACAAACCTTCAGGAGGAGGAGGAGAATCAGAGGGGAGAGCCTAGAGAGCAGGCAAAGGGGCTGATGAAGATAGAGATGTGGTAGAATAAGGAAGGATAAGCAAAGGAGCATTTCTGTGGGGCATTTCTGTACCCATGAGGACAGACATATGGAGGGGCTGGTTTGGACAAGATAAGGGGGCCTAAGTGCTCGTGGATGAACCCCAGCTCCTTCCCACATTGGGCATTTTGATGCTTTGAGCTTCTTCTGCTGTGGAGGGCTGTGGGCGATTTCTCCTGAGTGCTTTTCACCCAAGGGTGACCCAAATTCACACCGCGCAACCTGCCTTTGGCCTCTGCACGGGAGCACCGCGCGGAGGCTGCCAAACCTGCAGGTTTGTGCTTCGTCTTCCCTATTCTTGCCCATCCGCAGGTCTCACGCGGGTTTCTGCAGGAGACCTCAGGAGCAGGGGCACAGGGCGCACGCGGCCTTCCAGCCCAGCGCTGCTCGCTACCCGACTGCTCGGCTGAGCCGACGTACCCCCTCGGGGAAGGGGTGTTATGTCACAGCCTGGAACCGCTCAGTCCGCTATTAAAATACCGAGTCATCCACACGGAGCGTGTAGGGGGGTTTTGTATTCTCCAGGGTGAGCGTCTCATCCTGAAATAGCCCTCCCGTGCTCTGTGCACGGTTGGCAGGTGTTTCGATAAACAGGACGAGGCACAAGTCGCTGCTGTCCCATGGTATTCATTATTCATTGCTTTTTTTCACACTCAAAATCACAGGGAAATCGCAGTGAGGAAGGCAAGAAAAGGTCCCTTCGTCCCTAGGTCAACCCTGAGTTCTTATTAAAGGCATACCCATGGTATCTCTGCAAGGAGTTTACTTTTTACTGGCAAGTTGTTTGCTTCTTTTTTTCCTTGCATATATGTACTGTCAAGGCAGCACCACAAAGTAGTGTGATACAGGCCTACTCCAAAACTCAGTTGAGCTTTTAAAGCCTTTGGCCACCCTGAATAGAGTAGTTCACAGGCCTTTTATTCTAAAAGGGCCATCAGAAGCGACTTTTTCTCACTCTCTCCAGCTTTCCAATATTTTTTAATATTGCATTTGTTATCCCTCCCCTCTTCATTGACACTGCATCAGACTCCTATGTGTTTTGCCTGCCCTTTTGGCACATTTTTAATTCCTTCGGGCATCCTGAGAACATCGGACAACCAGGAAACAAGGATTAGGCTCAGTTCGGGGCAGCCTGGCTTTGCTCTGGCAAGGAAACACTTGGCCCCCCTAGGGGACTTCTGGGTTGCTGGAGACTGAAAGCTTCACCAGAAGCAGCTTAAGGAGATGTGTCTTGCATGGCTGGGACCTCCTTCCTTTGCCAGGGCAAAACCCTTGCTTACAGGTGCTGCGGATCCATTGGATCTATAGGTACCATTACCAGTGCCACGGTGTGCTCTCAGGACCCCATGATATTTCTCACCCTGAGGTTTCCTTCTCAATGTTTTGTAACTTTGCTGGACTCCAGTGTCGAGTCCTGATATATCCTGAGTCAGGATACTCCAGGCAACACAAACCATTCAGTGGATGGAGCAAGGGAAAAACACATTTTCATCCAAATTTAAAGAATTCAGTGACCTTTTCTTTGAGACATTGTAGCTATTAGAAGCTCTGAAATTTGATAACGGAGCATTTTTTTTTTCTGTAAGGATCAGCTGGTTTTACCCAATGAGGGATGGAAAGAAAAGAAAAGGGTTTTGCTTAGTAACTACTGTGGCGGCCTCAGAAATTATGCATAGAGAATATAGAGTTAAAATATTAACCTTCCAGATACCAAGAAACTAAAAAATGACAGTTTCAAGGTCACACAAACAACTTTGATTTAAGCACTTTGCTACAACTAGTGGCTTTGGAAGGATGGCTGCTTGCCGTACGTCTATCCCACTCACTTTTCTGCAAGCCATTGTCATGGTCAGGCATGGTCAAGAGACCGTGGACATGCCCAAAGGACAAGTCTTTTCCTCTGCCATAGCCACCAAGCTGGATGCTCATGATGAACAACACATAACCTTGGAACTGAGCCCCATCCGCTCCCTGGCATGAGTGGGAGCCAATGGAAAAAGCATAGGGAGAGAGACAGGTAACTCATCCTTCACCACAGTGATTCACGCTGGTGTGTGCTGAGGGATATTGCATGGGAAGACATGATTCCCATGATTCCTGACCTTGTTGCTGACACGCTTTCGGTTGCCTTAGTAGGACTGACATTTAATAACTTCTGACGCTTATTAAAATAGTTATTCATGGCTCCGTCGGCCTCAGCATTCCCATTTTTTCAGACTGTTTCCGTACTAATGACAGAGCCAATTGATTTTCCCCCTGCCCCAGAGTGTAAAATTCAAATTCCAATTCAAAATTGGACACCGTGAGTGAACTTTATGAGACAGAGAGTGAGTTTGGGATTTCACTTTAATGAATCTACGAGTCTGTCAACCTTTCTCTAATTTGTATGGTTGGAATTTTAATAACTACTCCTGGTGATCACTTAATTACTGATTTTCAGAATGCATAATGATATCCAGCCTGATTCCCATCTCAGTTAATCCAGTTTGCATCAGCTTCACTGCCATGATCTCAGCAGATTTGCTCTTGCTTTGTAGCAGGATGAGACTGCAATGCCTGGTGGAGAAAAACTTTCCGGAAAGGGAAGCATGTTTTAGTAGAAAAGGTTCCATACCAGGAGAAACAGAGCAAAATTACCTTGCAAAGGCTATTCTGTAAGACCACAAATAAATGCAGGGGCATCCAGGGAGGGTAGAGGGATGCGCAAGAAGAAAGGTGCTTTTAATCCAGAGAGGCTGAGTCATTTTACCTCTCTGCCTCTCATCTGTGCTTTATAAATAAGTATAAAATACAGAATAACTATAATAATAATTCCCTCATTATTATTTCTCTTTCATATACTTTGCGTGTTTCAATCTTAAATGGTCAAGCTTACATTTTGGAAGTTATCTACCCAGAAAAGATTTGTACGGGATGTACTGGAAGGATTATGGTTTAATCTAGTAAATAATGATGCTATATTGGGAATAGTATGTGAATGGCTGCATACGTGTGCTGGCATATTTATATTTGTTTCTCCAAGTCGCTTGCGTGTTGACGTGGACTTGCTGCATAATGTCCAGAGATCTGGATACAGGAGGATGCAGCGATGGAGGGGGGCAGAGGGGGACCTGGGTGCTGCAAATCCAGTATAGGAATGGAGAATTAGAGCTTGAAATTTTCAGTCATTCAGTTCGTATCGTCCTTAAAATAACTGTGCCAGGGAACAGGATCGTTTTGAGGGCGGATGCTATCCCCAGGCACAGCGAGCAGCCATACGGCTCCTCACACCTTCAGCCACAACGTTGAGAGACCCTAGTGCCCACTCTGCATTAATGTTTTCCATACCAAATAAACCCATTTCCAAAGAACAGGCGATACTTTTTTCCAAAATCAGATGAATTTAACAGGATCCTTCTCGATCTCACTCTGCTCCTACCTCTCTGTTTCTCAGTGAGGATCTGCTTGAACCCAGCGGTTCTGGCATCAAAGAGTAAAAACGATAAAAGCTGCTGCACTGGGATGCACTGGATGGGCTGATTTTGTGTCCTGTTTAAAACAGTAGTGATCACACCTCGTTGTTCAGGGCAAGAACACACGGATCGTTTTTGCTGGCTTCCCCCTACAGCAGTGCACGGGCTTGTTCTGCAGGAGGTGGATCGAAACTCTGCTCTTTGCTGTTCCAGTAAGCTCTTCTGTGAGTTTGTCCTGCCACTTCCAAATCTCTCGAGAGCTTTGACACACTGAAGCGGCAAATTCCGTGGGTAAATGGAGCTGTGTGCAAGCATGTGATGGCATTTGGGATAATGCCACCAGGAGTAGGATGTGCAGTCGTGTTACCCCCATGTAATCAAAGCAAAACAGTGCGTGCTGAGTTTTCCAGGTATGTAACTTGCTTTGGGACTGTAGCTAGACTGAAATAATGCATTTTTGGTTCCTGCAAGTGCAAAATGATCAGCCGTGGGTGATTGTGTATGGTTTTCCTTTTCCTGGTATCCTTGTGGCTTCCCATTGGAGACTTGCCATCCCTTTTTCTAATCGTGATTCCCTTCGACAAAAGAGAAAATTCACCTCAAATTCCTGCCATGGTATGTGGTGTACCTGGGGTGCAGGGAAAAGGAGGGAGATGGTGTATGATAGCTGCAGGACTGAGCTGCGCGAGAGGAGACGTGCAGCCCTGCTCTGCAACTCAGCTCTGCAAAAGAGACCAAAGGAACTTGCAGTCTCAGGGAAGCAAGTTTCATTAGGACATAAACGGGAATAAATCCTTCCAAAGAGAATGCAAAGGGAGTAGATAAGAGAGGACAGAAATAGAAAGGGTTTATGAATGAATCTCCTCTCACCCATCGTGTCTGTGCAGGCACCTTCATGTTCCCTGGATCAGGTTCAGCTCACCCAGAGGCCTTCTGGGTTGCAATAAGACCTGTACTTATTTTATGCATCTGCAGCCCTTTCCTTGCAGCCCCTTGGATGCCTGTCCCCACTCTCAGATGCCTTTTTGCTATGATTTTGCCAGGCTGATACTTCTCCCCTCCTCTCCAGGCTGCATCCCTGGATCTCCCTTCTGCCCATCCTGGTAATTCCCTGAATCGTTTACCTGGCTGAGCTTTGCATGACACTGATGGCCATGACTTGTGTCTCAAGCCGCAGAGCAGTCAACACGTGCTGGGACCCATAGCAAGCCCCAGAGCCACCACCTCAGCTGGGATGCATCCCTGAGAGCACCAGGCTGATGAGCAGAGTATGATACCCACAGAACTGGCTGTGCAGTAAATACTAAAAAAACGGCATTGTGTTTGCTTTTGGAAAGGGGTTTTGGGGGATTTATCATCTTTGCAGCATGGTGCAGTCATCTACCTAAAATTAGGATCTTTGTTTAGAGGGGTCTTTAGAAACACATGATATACTCCCAGCCAGGTTGGGGCTTTATTATTTTTGATACTCTTCTGTGCATTGGCTTGTTGGTTCCTTTTTTATTTTTTAATTTAAACTTCTTCAGTTCTCATCTAAATTTCTTCCTAAGGTTCTTCAGGAGGGACCACTGGGCAAATCGCTGTGGAGGAAAGGGAAAGGCAAGGCCCAAATCCTTGGCAAAAAGGGCATTTGTTCACTGGATGTGGAGAGAGGTCTGTCCTGGCTCTAGTTATTAATTAAGACAATTTAGATAACAATTTTAACTCTAAAAACAGGAATTCCTCCATCCACACCGCATCTACCCTTTTGCCTAGGGTCTACTTGACAGGCAGAGGACATGATCCTCAAAGCTTTTTCTGTGATAGTGTCTTTCTTTGAACACTAAAAAGCAAAAAAATGATACCATTCAGGCAAATACATGCTGGTAGCAGCAAGAAGCCTAAAGTAAGGAAGCTGTGCTTGGAAATTTGATTTTAATGGAGGGCACAAGAGGAGGTGGTATTTCAAGTAATGTCACTGGTTATTAGTATTTGGTAATAGTGAAGGGATCCCAGGGGTATCTTCCCTCTCTGTGCAGCAAAGGGAATATAGATCGCCATAAATGCTGTTTTCAGCACGTTGGCTGCAGAGGATGAGTTTAGATTTGATTAGGTTATGAGACACTATTGTTAGCGACCAGACTTGGCGGAGCCGCTTCATGGAGCCTGTCCTAGATCTGTGCAGGGCAGGTGTGCTTGTTTGGAGAGAAAAGAGTGAGTCCCTTTGTGTAAGAGGGACTGTACGTGTTTTCTTTAGGTTTTTCTTTTTTATATTGGTTCCTCTCACTGGGTAATAATCCAGGCTGCACTTTTTCATGCCTGTCACGGAGAGTATTTGTAAAACATTCCAGTGAGTCCAGCAGTAATGTTGTACAATGTCATGTCTTCTTTAGGCCTTACTATTCTTACTCCCTTCAGTGTGACATTCCTCTTTCCTCCAGATAATGCTGAACAACCTGTGATGACCTGGAAGTGTCTCTGGTATTGGCTACTAAACTAAAATTACTAAAATTCTATGGCATACAGGAAGAAACTGTAGTTTAGCCCACATATGGAGGATTTTCTGCATCTTTTTTTACGTGGTGTTAGAGACACATCCCAGGTTATTCCAGATGTATTTTAAGGACACCGTGACTGCAACACACAAGACTGTGAGTCTGGAATGAGTCACTGCTGTTTAGAGCTGATGAACTTCTAGCATCTGTAGTGTGCTCAGAGTGGCGGGGAGCAAAGCGTTGTTTTGGATGCATATTATCATTTAGATGGCCTGTTTCTTAATCTGAATCATCAAAAGTGAAAGGATAAATCAAATTCATTGCAACAGATGACTGCGACATAATGGAGGGAAGGAGCTTAAAAAGTGCTGTCTGTTGAAAGGAAATATTTCACACAGGAACATGATAACCTAGCTGCAGATCTACTAGAGTATCGACCAAACTGGGGTTTACGTAGCTCTTCCCTCCTCCTGCTTGGCTTTCATAATGCAGCCCCCCCCTCCCTAATGGCAAAAAGCCCTCTCCACTACCCCAACCTTCAAATTACTGCATGAAAATACCATAAAAAAATTCCATAATGAGTTTGGAGAAAGACCTTTTGAGCCCAGATGCCTCTGGTGACTTTGGAATCACCCAATGAAATTTGTCTAGAATCGTCTGGGGGTTTCTTTTTCCTTTCATTCAAGTCGAGGACTGTGAGTTCCTGCCATCAATGTGAGTGACTTCAGCCAGGGCTACTGTACTCCTCTCCCTTCCAGCTTTATGCAATATCTAATATTTTAAAGCAGAAAGCTTCTCTTTTCTAGGCTCAATGGGCCCAGCTTGCTTAGTCTTTCCTCATGCAACAGATGCCCCAGCCCCTTAATCCTTGTGGGACCTAATCACCATCCTTAAGGATGGAGAAAGAAAGGGATACAGACACGTCTAGCAGTTTGTTGTATTGACAGGGAAAGGAGTTCTGGCTTGGTTTGCATCCATTTCATGTGAATGAAATGATCTCTAAAGGTGATGAGTTGCCATAAAAATCCTCTTCATTCGGAAAAGTGGATCCTTACTGGGATCATCATGTTAAAATATTCTGCGGGTCAGATTATCAGGTCTTGCAAAAGCATGCTGTAGAGGGATCAGCAAAGGCAATTTTCAGGGTGTTCCTGCAGATCTACGCACCTCATCTCAGGACAGGCTCCTTCAGCTGCTGTGCATGGGGAAAATGTGGTGGATGATGAGAACAGTACTATTATAATGTCTAATGAAAAAGTGTAAATCCAGTGTGGGCAACTCTGAAAGCTACACACAGTTTCCAGTTATTACATCCTGAATGTTTCTGGGAATAACGTGCCATTAATAATTTGCAGTGACACATGGCCTCTAATTTATTGAAATGTTGGGAGTTTTTTTTTTTTTTTTTTCCTCTTTTTAAAATGAATGGGAAAACTACATAATTAATCTACTTGCAGCTCGTGTTGTATCAGACATGACTTTGGGTTCAGAAGAATATTCACTCTTCCAAAGTGTCAAAGCATGTACTGCAGCGCTGAGGGAGGATGCTTGGCTGAATCCAGTCTGACCAGGAGGAGACGTGTCTTGCTCACCCCAGAAATCAGTTTTTTTACACCAAACAGGTGCAATAGGAAGCAGGGCAGCTGGGGACTGACTTACCACATCGATTATCTGCAGCAAGGAAAGCTGAAGCTCCACCACAAGGGGCTGGGAGTCATTCAATACCGGCCGCTCCAGACGGTTGTAGTTCCTCAGCAGATCTCTGTACAAGCGTCTCTGGCCTTCACCCTGCTGAGAGACTAGGAGAAAAGAAAGACAATCAGCATTTGTCATTCGGAGGGACATCCTTTTTTGTTTGTTTGTTCATTTGCTTGAAAAATGAACGTCTTTTTTCAGCAGGTTTGCTGCACTGCAGCTCCTATTTGCCTTGTGTGTCACATTTTTGCAACACCTGAGCCGAGCTCTTCCCAGCGTCACCAGGACTCTTCTCACAGTGTTTAATAACTTTTTTGACAATCCAAACAAACCGCAACAACAGCTTCCTCCTTGCGCTGTCCCCGATGTGCTCAGCGAACCCTGCAAGCCTGGAGCAGGCTGCTCTCCATCACAGCAGCCACGTCCTTTAAAGCTAATAATATCACGTTCAGTTTATAAATGTCCTTAATTAGCGTTCCCGTCAGTTTTCCTGAGGCTGGAGGGATCTACGTGGCTTCCCAGTATGACAGTGCCTAGTTAGCAGGCAGGGAGGACATTTTTATGCATTTTGGTGAGTTATACTATATAATATATCATCTTCATGGGCCTTTTTTGCTTTTGCCCTCACACTTGTGCTGTTAAATCCTGTGAACTGACGCATCCCAGCACTAGACGTTTGCACCGGGTCCGCCACCCTCTCCCTTCCACAGCGTGGTCCTGCCGCTCAGCGACCTCTTGCATGTGGACTCGCTCACGTGTACCGGCTGGTCTATTCTTAGCCTGCCGAGCTGGGGCTTCGCCATATGTTTGTGTGCTCCTCGGATTTGTTTACAAAACCACGTAGGTTCAGGAGCGGCGGAGCCTTTGGGGTCCTCTGGCAGATTGCCCCAGCAGCTGTTGGTGTCGCAGGGGCTTCATTGCTCAGATCAGGCTGCTCTGAAGTAGGAACGGGTCAAAACTGCCTTTCTATAAACTTCTTTCAGTCTTCCAGTGCTTCATGTTTCATACTCCAGAGAGATTGCTGCTTTTTATGCCACTGCTGCCCATGCTAATGCTTTGTGTCACTGCATCTCTGAGTGCTAAACTGGTGATGGGGAAGTTTGGGTCCCTTTGGAGCAGCAGCAGGGTAAATACTGCCACTTCTCCCAAAGCCCCAGAGGTCCAACCCAACCTCTGGCACTGACCTTGGTGCCTGGTATGAAATTTTAAACCAGACAGGAATTTGGAAGCACATTTTTAAGGCTGGCAAGTCTCTGTTGTGAGTCTTTTCCTGCAAGCAGCTGCTGGTGGGCATTAGCAAGCAGTGCTTGCTCGGTGTATGTCCCTGAGTAGCAGAGAGCCTCCACGGCCCACAGCTCAAGCCTGCCTCTTATTGCTTTGAATCAGCAGGAAAAAAGTGCTATCATCTCATTAACAATTCAGGTGAGATGGTGTTTTCCTCTACTTTAGTAAGGTTTTGGACAGTGTCTCCTGTAACATCCTCTTGGCAACTTGCTCGTGCTGGCTCTGATTGGAGCATGGAGCTTGGATGAAGCAATCTCTGGAGGTGCTACATTGCCTTCCAACCCCAACCAATCTCTCATTTTGTAAAAATTTTCTCCTAGCCTTATGCCATGGAAGTCAACTCAGTTGTGGTGCTTCTCAACACTGGAGTCCCTTGCAGTGGGGGCGTTCATTAACATTGACCTCTTAAAGTTTGACAAGTTGCGTATAAAGAGAAATTGAAAGACAGAAGATGAAGAACCAAAGTGGCCCCTGGCACAACATCATTGGCGTAGAAATCCAATCCTGTAGGCTTCCAGCTAAGTTAAAGAAATAAATGATTGTTAATTCAGATATTTTTCTTGGATAACACTTGTGAAGGTCACAGCAGGAAAGGCCATTCAGTGGGAAGAAGTCTAGTCATAATTAGGCTCCTGACTACTGACATTTTTCTCAGGCCAGAAGTTGTTGTTAATGGTTGTTACTGTACTCCTGTCGGACACCTGGTAGTGTAGGTGCATGATGACAGTAAGAGCCCAGGGAAGGAGCTAGGCTCCGGCCAGCACATGGCCAGGGAGGCTGTGATGATGTCAAGGCAGAGGGCATCCTCAGCGGGGTTGCTTATAGCAAGTCTAAGAGGAAATGGGCATGGACAAAAGGGACACCCTGTCACAGAGTGAGACAAACTCTGTTCCTAGTGTGCAGAACAGCAAGTGTCGATGGAGTCTGTGTTAATGTGCTCAAGATGCTAAAGGGTTCTCTACTTTGTGGAAAGGGCATTGAAGCCATCTGTATCTGGGAGATGAAGTAAATAATAATAAAAAAAAAGCATAGCATGGACATGAAGCATAGATTTCATTTATAGCAGGGAATGTAGTAAATATCTACATGGTCCATATTGGTGTCCTCATACTGGAACTGCTAGGTGTCTTCCTTCAGAATTTGCTAAAGCCAAGAAGCTGCTGGACTAGATATGGGGTAATAAGGTGAAATGCAACAGCCTGAGTGCTGCAGTGCACCAGGTCCCTCTAGCTTTGCTCTCTGATTAATCTGGGTGGTTAATTCCCTAAACTGCTCCTACAGTTTGCAGGCAAGCGCAAGGCACAAGGCCAATCAATTAATCCATGGCAGGAATGAGATCCCCAGACAGCTGTGTGAGGAGCTTTATGGACAGTGGAGCTACACATGGACCAGATTGCACTCTTACGTACCCCCTCAAACTTCTTTCTGCTCTCTGCGAAGAAGTCTGCGAAAAGCCCACACTTCTGAGCCCACTGAGCAACATGATCTATAAACTACTCTCAAAACCTCTTGGGCCCAGTAATGCTATCAATGAATTCTGACTGTCTCTCTAGGTTGTAGTTGATGTGAGCAGCACAGCAAAGTAACCTCCCAGGAAACTGTTTCTGTAATGCAGCATGCTGTCTTCTCCTCTGTACCAGGCAATTTTGGGCGCCTCTAGATTTATTATTGTTTAGATTTATTATTGAGACCAGAGAACTTTGCTAGTGTGACTTCTGCTGAATCAGGGAGTCCTGTGATAGGAAAGAAAAGCTTGTAACAGGAAAGTAGAAGGAAGCTGCTTCCCTGTGGGCTTATTTCTGAGGCATAGATCTGCTTTATGGAGCTGTGAATCACTGTCCTCTTCTATCATTCCTCAACTATGTGCCTACCTGGAAGTACTGGGGAAGAAAGCAAACAACCCTGCTGTTAATTTACACCCAGGGCTCTGCCTCTCCTTGTAAATCCATTGTCTTTGTCCAATGCAGGCGTGTTGCAATTCAAGGGAGCAAAGGAATGGAGAGTTAAACATGGGTTTGTTGAGTCTTAAAAAAAGGATCAACAGAGATCTAATCAGCGTGAACCTGGAACCAGGTTAATACCTGGATTCAGCTACTTGGATAAAGGATGCGCGAGTAGCTGGAATGAGGGATGCATCTCAGAGGCACAGGTGGGATACCCGTAGTGAGTGTGAGCCTTCATGGATTCCCAAGGCACCCTAGGCAATACCGGCTGTGCTTATCAACCATTCCCTCTCCTGTTCGTGGTGTTCCTCCGTTCTTGTGATATTGCAGTGCTTACTCACTCTCCATGGACTTTCTACAGTTACTTTTCCACATCTCTGTACTTTTTTTTTCTTTTTTCTTTCCTCTGGCCTTTTTTGAAAACCTGGTGTAGTTATACTGGTTCTGGTAGTTGTAATTACGTTTCACTGTAAAATGAATGTCCGCAATCTCAGTATCACTGGAACATTTACATAGCAAAAGAGCATGAAGAAAACCTTAGGGTATCACACCTGTCTAACTCCTAGAACTTCATATATTCTCTGAAAAAAAAAAAAGCAGATTTTATGAGATAGCTAACCCTAGAGGGGTTTATTTATTTTCTGCTTAGGTTATCACCAGATATTTTCCAAATTTCTTCTAAATCGCATATGGAGAGGTCACAGAAAGATAAACAGTATATACAATGATCAATTATGGGGAGGTTACAAGGGCAGTATCACTGAAAATGCAAGTTATTTCACAGGAAACCTGATCAGCATAAATAATTGAAATTGCAAATATCTCCTACGAAAACATGGCACGTTTTGCTGTTTTGGTGGCTATAAAAAAAAATCTTAATTTGGATATTTTATAGATTTCTAACAATGTAAAGCATGTCACTGCCATATGTCACTTAATCTCCAAAAACACAGATGTGTCCCATCCGCTTTTGTTCTTATGTGCAGCACTGTTGCTTTTATCTGCGTCTGCAAATGCATTATTTCTTTCCAGGTCCTTAGCTTTAAAATGTAAGGCATCACACTAGGGGAAGAGCTCTTGTGTAGGAAAAAACAGCTTCAAACACCAGCCTCAGCCCTCTGTGCCTGCAACACGAGTGCATGTGTGTGTGTATGTGGCATATACTGGGATACTTTCCTCATTTAAAACCTCTTTTTAATCTACTTCTACCTAATCTTCGACTCTAATCTTTGGCTCTCACTCTGCAGATTGTTTCTGCGTCTTACATGCAAAACTCGTTAAAATACCCAGAGAAATGTAAGAAGTGCCATAATTTCCCAGGCAAAATTGGACTAATCTTCCTGATACTGGCTATTTCTGCTTTACTATACCAGTTAAAGGATTCCCAGTAGAAATAAGCATTAAAGGGTACGTGACAAAAGGTTTCAAGTCAGAGACTTGAGACACATGACAACATGCTGAAAGGAGAACACAGACCATTATATAATGAAAAAAAAAAAAGAATTATTTTTTCCCTTGGTCCTGCTGGCTTGGCGCAGATCTTTTTTAAAGACTAGGATGTGCATGAGAGATGAAGGGATGTGTGTTATGTTATTATTGACGTTGGCTTACCTCTCCAATATAGGCTCGTTTTCTAAACAGAAAACAGGAATAGAGTCAGAAAGGGGGGGAATTTTTTAGTGTAATGATGTTTTTTGCTAGATCTGTCCAATAGAAGCATAAGTGCTACAGTACTAAATGCAGAACAGCAAAGGAGCAGGAGATGGAGCATCCCCTGAGCTGGTTGGTGCCAACCTGGGCGTTTGGTACATGGCAACTGATTGCTACCAAGGGACTTCTCAAAGAAGTCTGCCACTGTGGTAGTCTGGGTCTTCAGTGACAGCGGGAGGTCTAAACACTGTCATGAAAAGTCCCAGAAAGGAGCCTGAATTTGTTTAGCTCTGAAAGTGGAAGCTGCTTTTAAGACAGTCTTGATGAGTGAAATCACCGGCTCTCAGCAAATTGGACTTGTGGCCAGCCAAGTAAATGTCCATAGAGATCTGACCCAGGGCACTTGCAATTCTCTGTAAGAAGTGCTTTGTTTTGGCTGATTCAACCTAGATTAGTGTATGTGAATAGCTGGTGGCTAAATATTAGCTGTATCATGAAATAAGGGACATTTTCTTTCCTAGTTACTGAATGTCATGGGGTTTCAAAGACACCTAAGTGTTTGTTAACCTTGATCTGTCCCTGTTTCCAAGATGCCACAAACAACTATCCCTCCTTCAGGTACAAGCCTTCCTGGAATCTGTGGTGGTATGATATATGAAATATGCCTTTCCTTGCTGTACTGCACCAGCAAAACCTCTGTCAGCTCACTCCTTGTGATCCTGACCAAGGGGAGAAATAAACGGCAGGGAAATTGAGGTACTTTCACGCAATAGTAGAGCTACATTTTGACTTGAGCTTAGCATGTTTGGTTTTACAGCTTTGGATACTCCAGTGTAACGCTCCTGAATTACGACAGTGCAAACAAGGCAAAATGGGTGTCCCAGGGTGGAGTACAACTGTCATCTTGTGATCCGGGAACAGATGTCTGCACATGTGGGAAGTTTGCTGCTGTAAGAGAGCAGAATGGGCTGAAATGGGCTCGTGGGGTCTGGCTTGCTCTCTTGCCTCCCTGCTGTCCCCGAACGGCTGGTGACATTAGTTTCTGGCAGGCGGCTTAGCCCTTGAACCAAACAAACAGGGCTGCAGGGTAGCTGCTCTTCATTAGGAAGGCATGTCTCTTGCCCTGAAATTAAGGCAAAAAGGAAGGAGAGAAAGGTAGAAAACCTCATTCAATGCAGAAATATAAATTCTGAACTCTAAAAGCCTCCTGGGTGAACCTAGCTATAATTCCCGTTGACGCAGATCCTCCAGGTACCTTCCATAATTTACTCAGGTTCTTTAGAAGGGAGTTGACATTCATTAGCACGTGTGAATACTTCAACTTTGTTTTGTGATATCAGCTGGAAGGTCCCAACAGAGGTCACAAATGACAGATGCTTGGGGGAAAGGTGTTGCAAACTGACAAGAAGGGCAACAAGAGCGCGACAGCTTCCCCCGTAGGCATGAACCCAAGCACCAACATCATGGGAAAGTTGGGAAGGAGCCTGGGCTGGAGAGGAGACGGAGGGAGGGCCTGCTTTGCTATTGCTTGTGAGAACCTTTCAATGAATCAATCATCTTGAAAGCGACATGAGTAATGTTTTCTAGCGCTAGCCTTAGCTAGGCTGAGCTACTGAAATTTTCTGGATATCCCGTGGCTCCTTCAGCCCAAAATCTGCTGCAATGAGAGATGATTTTAGCTGTGTGATTTGGCAAGTCCCCTCCATTATGTTTACAGGACGTTCTTGCTGGGACCCAAGAGCAAAATAAGCTGTTGTTTCTCTGAGAATTCATAGGAACATTTTGACCTTGGAAGGAGTATTGTTTTAAAAATACATATACACATGTATATACATCGCTTTCTGCCTGTCTGCAGTAGAACCGAGCCGCTGCGACGCACGGATTGCCACGACATCTGTGCAATGACTTGGCTCATAGCGTGCCTGGCTGTGGAAGTGTGCGCAGGCTCCTTCTGCACTGCCTGCCCTTGGGGCTGCCCGCGAGCCACCGGGCTCCTGAAATTCCTAGGATCTGTCAGCAAGGGTATGTGAGACCTGGGCGAGAGCAGGGCTACTTCCAAAGTGCTGCCTGTTTGCCAGCTCTGAGGCTCTGCCAGCTTGAAACATAGACAACTGCACACCACCTAATAACTATTATTTCCTTCCTTTTCTCTCCTCTTCCTATTGTTACAGCCGTTCCTCCTCCTCAAGCTAGATCTGAGTGTGCTGATGACTTTTCTGAAGTGGCTCAATCTGCAGGGGGAAATAATCCATCATCTCACACACCATGCTTCACCACCCTGCAGGTTTGAGATTAAGAGTTTCTTCTCCAAAAAGGGCCCAAAAGGGCTAAGAATTACAGAATTAATTTTCTGAAGCTATTTCCCCAAACCCCAAACCTCCTGTCTCAGAGGAGATGAGAAGACTAAGCAGTAGCCTCCTGCTACTCCACTCTATACTCAACTGCATTGAGTCCCCAACTCTTCTGGAGTCACGTGTCCATCTGGGGCTCCTTGGGGCTGCACAAGCAGACTCTGTCCCATGCAATGACCCTAACAGAGCCACAGAGGTGAGGAAGGGGCTGGAGAACAGCATCTGAGCTGTCCCTGCTGCCTGAACCAGGTGACTGCTAGAGGTCTCCTCCAGCTGAATTTGTCTACAGGTCTAGGTTTTGATATAGATGAGATCCTCTCTCATCCTAGACGTCACAAACATGTCCTTTGCAATTTACCATTTATTTCTTCTCTTGACTTGGCAGGGATCAAAGTGACCCTTTGACCAAAACTCCTTCTTACGTAGTCACAGTTGAACTTAGGAAAGACAGTGTGCAGTATTGTCGGCCCCATGTACAAACCATGGTTTTAGGTTGTTGTTTGAGTAGCACCAGACTTTCCAGCTTTTGCTGTATTGGTCTCAAAAAAACTGTCTTTTAATAATTATCATGGCAAATCTGCCAAAGGGAATGAACCAAGGTGCCGCTTGTCCCAGATGGTGGCACAGAAGGACCACCTGATATCTCTCTCAGGGAACAAGACGGGAAATGACCACCATCCTCAAAGGGAAAGGATCTCTCCTCAAAACCTGTTCTTCCCTCTACATCCCTCGTCCAAACCCAACCTGCAGTTAAGAAGTGAAAACTGATGACTAATTTGTCCTCGTTGAGCTTTCTGGAAGATGATAAGGACTGCAGATATCCAAGTCATCCAGCTGACTATAGATTATCTTTCCATTGCAACCTACTAGCTTAGTCATGAGCCCAAAGTGGGAAAACTACATTATTTCCAAAAACATCATCCAGTTCTCATCTCTGACTTGTTATTTGCTCATTTCCTCAGCACAGAGATTACTTGGTAAATAGTACTTTTTCTGCACACCAGATTTGCTCAGGAGCGTGTTCCAAGCTAGTAACAAACTCCAGTGTACCTATTTTATTTTCATGGATATTATTTCTTTCCCTCTTCCTTAACTGGATTATAGGGGGGCTCTGTAAAAAGCATCCTCTGACAGCTATGTTAGGAGCAACACATATGGTTTAGACTTGTTTTAAAAGCAAGATACTGTCTTTCCAAGCTTAGGGCAAACAAGTGAAACGCTTTGCTAATCCTTGGTTCAAGATATGCAGCAAAATTGAATGGGGTTCAGGTACTTACACCCCAAAAGCTGCAGATTTAGATGGAAATACCCCCTCTGTGTGACTGAAGTAGCCACACTCGGACTCTGGGAAGAGCCACTTTATCTCGCCAGCACAAGATGCAAACGTGCTGTCCCCATCCCTCTGCGCGACGGAGACAGTAAGTGCCTCTCTCGTCGCTTGGAGAAGTTTGCAGCTGCTGACAAAATCACACAGTGTGCTATTGCCATCACAAACGCATCCTCTTCCCTCGTGTCTTAGGAGAACAGACCAGAGGAAGAAGAAAAGGTGTGGAGCTGCCTTTAAAAACAATGAACCGTCAGCACAGGAAGATGTAGCCCAGATCAGCTACTGTGCATGAAATCAGCACTAAGTTTCTTGGAGCCCGGCGGCTTCTCGGAGGCAGGACCTGGGCCAGCCGCAGCGTTGCAGCTGTGCCTTTGGCAATGCAAATAGTACATGCACATATAAGATTAGTGACTTCACATGACGCCCGCTTCACTGAGCTGGAAAGTCCATCCCGAGAGGCTGGAATGTACAGCAGGTTGGTGTAGCAGGGCACAGAAAATCATCTCAAGAGAGTGGCCTGGGACTCTCTGCATGTCTCGGTGTGTTGGCGAGTGCCTTTGCTTGGTGCTCCTGATCACAGAGCAGAGGGACTCCTGTCTGGGCACATGTGCAGCCGCGTTCTGCCCTGTGCACGGGACCCTGTGGCTCTGTGATCCTGAGCAGGCTTCCAGGATGGCTTGACCAGACTGGTGTGCATGTCCCCCAAGGGTTGCAGCGATGGCTCTGATGGGCATTGACGGTAATTTCCCCTCTCTGCGTGTGTGGCATCTTTTTAGTCAGTAGGGAAGAAAAGACCTACTTGTCCAAGCAAGCGCCTTTCTTACATCTTTCTACTTTAGACTTTTCCCAGATGCTTTGCAATCTTAAACTCTGCATCACTTCCATAGCTCAAAGGATCTGGGGGACTTCAGCTTTCAAATTAAGGGTGCAGAAGACTCTAGATTATCCTACTGTTATACCTGGTTCTCATCTGGTAACATGTATGAGGTCCAAAGGCAGAGCTCCTCCACTGACCACCTGAATTCATGTGGCTTTATATGGTGCTCTGCTGAGGCACAAGCCTCTGTCAGCCCTGGTCTGAGCAAACTAATTAGAGTAAATAATTAAACTAACTTGCTCTGTACAATTACCTCAGTCCTACATAGTTAAGACCAAAAGCTTAAGCTTCATGTATTTAAATTCCAATCTACAGAGACCTTTAACTCTCTGTCACCTGGGTCTAACTAGTTCACATTAAACAGGTGGCTGCTTGGCAGCAAATTGGGCTTTTTGAGACCCTCCTGCCAGCGTTATTGCTACTGCAAGAGCAGCACCTGCTAGCATGGGAGCTCTGGTCCTGCAGCTTGCACTGATGAGGAGGATGAGGATGGTTCGGCCACCACCACCGCGGTGATACCTGGCTGGAACCAGCAATGGGTCGCATATGGGAAGGACCTTGCAGTGCCTGAGCGAGAGGGGGATGTCTGCAGGGCTCCCACCAGAGCTGCAGGCAAAGCGGAGTGAGGGTGTCAAAGCAAAAAGTTGTGGATAGGCTGGAAAGAGTGATGCAGGGAGAAAAAAACCCTCTATCTCTAGAGACGGAAATTAGAGATCTGTTTTGCTCTGTGTTAGCAGCTGCCTGTAAAAGTGCATACTTATAAACAGCTGGTAAAAGCACCTCATAACAAACTGTCTGAATTATTTATAAAAGCAGCTTGTGTCTTCTCAAGCTGCTCAGAAAAAAAAATAACTGAGCATTGCCCTCGGTGAATTAGCGATTACACCACATTTGAAAGGCAATGTCTTAATCACTCGGAGTGGGACCGTGCGCCAAGTTGTATCATAACTAGCTGCTGTCACCTGGCTGCGAGTTTGGCTCTTTGGAGAAGCACAGAAATGTCTCGCAAAAAAAAAAAAGAAGTGGGCCAAGCTCTCCGTTAAGGGATATAAAAGTTGTGGATGTTTTTCAGATTCGGACAAACTGAGGAAGAATGATATGGGTGCGAGGGACACGTGTGGTCCAGTGCAACATCACGTAGGCATTGGCTTGCTGTGCCTCCGGGCTCCTGGAATATGTGGACCGTGCTGTGCTCTGCTTTAAAGAGGCAACCCTCACTTCTCCGTGCAGAAATCACAGGTGGCAGGACACAGTCTGGACCGCTCAGGTTCAGAACTCGGCATCGCTGCGGGCAAGCGGGTGTCACGTAAAAAAAGCTGACCTTGCTAGGGAGCGGTAAAAGCACATTTCTGTGTAGCACCCTGAATGTCATCCAGGATTGCCACAATTTCAACTTCTCGTTTAAAAAATCCTTTATCAGCTGTGCAATCCTCCATGTTTTGGAGGGATGCTTCTGTTTGCAATACACTGGAGCACATCAGGATATACACTTGGTCACACCGACGCCTTAGCTTACAACATTACAATCATTTACACCATCTTGTACATTTAAGTCTGACAGAATGATGCGTGGAAAGTAAACAGTTTATTTTTTTTCTGCTCGTATTTTCTTAGTAGAAAAATACCATTTCAGCCTCACACCTATAAGGGTCTGATAACAGCCTGTCCAGACATCAGTTATAATTTCTCATTCCCTTTAACAGCACTAATAAGGTAAATCTCTAAAAGGGAGCAAGAATATTTTCCTCTTGAAAATCATTCAGTAAATTTCAATCACTTGAAGACATTTCTGAAAATGAAAACAACACTTTTCATTAAAAACAAATGCACCTTTTACTTTCTTTAGAGAACAAGACACTAAGTAGCCTAAAACCCAAAGATTCAGCCAAACAGATATTAACTTCAGGGCTAGACTCTGACAAACTTTAGGAGACTTGCAGAGGTAAATTTGTCTAAAAACAGAGCAGGAGGACTTGAAAAGAAAGAAAAGAAAAGAAAACAACAGACACCCAAGCAGAGCTTACCTTTAAAGAACGACAGGAAGAAGGATGCCCAGAGACACAGTCCGGAATAAAGAAATCCCAAGCACTTCCTTGCGAGCATGGTCGGAGCGGACTGGCTGCCTCTGCGGAGCGGGGTCTGGAGAAGGACCGAGTCTCGGCGGCAGCCCACGGTGACTGACGGCTTTGGCAATCACAGTAATAAGGCACGCAGCCAGCTCCCCACCGGGCGCGGGGAGCGCGTTTTGCGGATGCACGTCTGTACTTGGGAGCGAAATCCGTCCGGCGCCGGCGGAGCGAGCCCGTGCGTCCGAGGGGATGGCTACTTGGCTGGCGACTCACATGCCCCGGCACCCGGAGCCGTGCCTGGCGCAGCTGCAGCAGCCGGGGGTCCCCGCGCGCCCGCAGCGCCGGAGGGCACCGCGAGATGCTCTCCGCATCCCGCCGGCTGCAGCGCTCCCGCTGCCCCCGCGCCGCTTCCCGGCACTGCCTCCGTGCCCACCCTGGGGGTGGGATGCACTGCGGGGCCCCCTCCTCCTGCTCCCCGTGGCTGACCATCCAGACAAGCGGCAAGGCAAGGGAGAGGCTCGGATGCTTTTCATTGCACGGCACTGTTTCGGCCCTTTTGGGCTCTTTTTGCCCCTCTTTTGTGCTTGCCTAATTCTCTTTCTTTGAACAGCTTGCCAGGACAGAGACAGGAATGTTTGACCACTGTGTGGTGTGGGTTGGTGTCTCTGCCTTCCCTGTATGTGTGTGTATATGTGCACATGTTTGTGCATGTTTTGCACCTTTTTGGCTACTTTAAGCAATACCAGTTGCTGCTGCTGCTCCAAGCTGGGCAGCAGGTTTCTCCCAAGAGCAGCACCCACACACCAAGAACTCTTTCCAAAACCCATCTCGGCTACAGCAGCAGTATTATATTGTGTGACATTGTCTGTAGCCAGGAGGGTTTATAATTTATAGAGTTTATGCTTATAGTGGGTCTCCCACAACGTTGCAATGCAGGCATGCATGCAACACTGTTCTTCACTTTTCATTTCTGAGTAACTTGTCTCTGTTCCAGGTGCTTATACGAGAGGGAGAAGGAACATCTGCTTTAAATGGCAGACTGAGGGGTTAACTCTGCAGCAAACATAACTAAAGATTATTATTCTCCCTTCTGTAGAAGCATTTTGATGGTTGCTTCTGTACTGAGAATAACTGCATCTTCCTCGAAGAAAATTCTTCTAAAATGTGTGATGCACTGCAGAGTCCTGAGAAGTTCAAGCCTTCAGATGGTGCGTCCTTTTTGCAAGGCCACTGGCAAAGGGAAATCTGATGACAAGTAGAAGGGTCTGACTTTATTATTGCTATTAGTGTCTTTCCAGGACTGTGAGGGATGTCCCTTATAATCTTAATGAGGCATATGTGAAAATGTCCTTGCTGTAAAGAAATTACAGGTTAAATATGCCAGGCAGGGTAATTGCTGCTTGGTAATTCGTCAATCCTTAGACTACGACTAGAGTCGACTAACCTACTTGCTCAAGTCGTGCAAGGTGGCAAATCAGAACCAAGGAGATGCGGTGAGTGCGATAGGCCACATGCTATAGCTCCCAGAGAGATGCAAGGTGCTTTTGGCTTTATGCCTGTGCTAAAAGCCCCCTCTCTATTGTGTGAATCAAAGCAGATTCCCAGGTCGAGGGCCTCTCTGCCCAGAAGGAGGAGATTAAAACTCATATAGCTCTCAAGTGGATTAGAAAGCATAAAATCCAATAGTGACCGCTGGGGAACTGAGAGGACCAGGTGGACCCAAGACAAAGGAGGACATTGTGTTCCGACTAGTTTTCAGGGAACAAACATGCAAACTCCAAACAGAACCACAATAACATTTTTTGGGTTTTTTTGTTTGTTTGTTTTTAAATGATGAAGATAGATACTTTCACAGTGGTGTGGAGGAGGATTCCTCATATGCATCATGTCAGAGATGGCTCCAAGCTCACTCAAGAAGAGCTACCATTGTGAAAAAAAATCCAAATTGAATAAAACTTACAGATTACAACTGGGAAAGATGCAGCATGAAGTGTCATGTAGGCTGCTTTTAGTGCTACTCCTCAGAAAGCTGATGCCATCACCGTTGGTCCTCTCGGACTCCACTGTAAAACAAATTCTAAAGGAAACATCAGCAAAACTGGGCATCATTAATTACTTCCTGATCCTGACAGTACTACTTCCCGACAAAGTCCTACGTGTTTAACCCAAAATGGTTTTGGGCTCTACTTCTTTTGGAGGTTTTGGTGTAAACAGATTGAAGAATATTGCTTTTTTTTTACCAACCTCATGATCAGGAATCTCAGAGTCTTCCTCCCATCACTGCATGGAGTTAAATTCAGAGACATTCCTGTCACTTCCTTTGCCTGCAGACTCTACTCTAGAGGATGTGTGCATGTGTCCCTCTCCTCAGTTCTAAGAAGTTTTAGCTGTCTGAATAATCTGTTGGGTGCAAGTTGGAAGATAAATGAATAAACCGAATGAAGGGTTGATGGGGCTGACAGAAGGCTGTTTGTTCTCCAAACACACATTTCCAAAGGTCATAAGTAGCCAGCTGTACCTTGACTGATTCCTGCAGTTAATCAGCTCTTCTCAAGCAAGGTTACTTGTTTTGACGGCTCCTGTTTCATTTTAGTCATTATTTCTACATATCATAATTACTTCCAGCACAAGCTGAACTCAGAAGGTCTGTAAAGTGCTAGACCAGGACAGAGGACAGCAGCTCGGCCTGCAGGCATGTGCACCAGATGGGCATCCTGGGTTGTTCGAAGGACTATTTAAAAACGAGTTACAACATGTAGCTAACTTTCCACTTATGCAATAGCACCACTGCAGCAGCAAGCATGCACTCTGGGCACAGGCATTTTACTAAGAGCATCCCCTCTAAAGTAAAGAAAAACTCTGGCAGGCCAGACCCAGAGGGAGATGAAGACCAAATTCTTTACCGTACGACTGCATGTCAGGTAATTTTTTGAAAGATTAAATGGGGAAAAAAAAAAAAAAAGTAGTAACATAGAAGTCACAGATGCAGCCCAGTGAATCACAGTGTATTTTTGATCCCCATCAATATCTGGAGGGGAGGACCTCCTTGCCATGTTTGGTGCTCAGAAATCCTAATGCTGCTATTGGGGTGACATAAAGAAGGCTTTTTGCTGCTTCAGGAGAGAATCCCATCTGTCTTTATTCATCCAGACATCAGGAAGCACGTTCAGCTCTGCTTTGGACAAGGTCAAATCTCTGTTCTCCTAATCTCACCACTGACCTTGAAGTTGCCAAAAGGGTATATGGTATAAATTTGCAGCACGTCCGCCGCAGGGAGGCCGGGAAATGATTCCTTGTAGATGCATCTGTGACTTAGTTCCACACTTACTGCATTTTGCCAGAGCAATGAGTTGTCAAAAAGCTGTGCTCTAAGCTATTCCCAGCTGATTTATTCACTTGTTTTATCTTGAGCTTCCTCCTCCCTTCTCTTATCAGTAGCTCCACATCCTTGGACAGAAGACCAAGAGTTTAATAAGCAGCCTTGGGCTACACACATCTGAGAGGCAACCACAGCAAAACAAGAGCTCCCACCAGTGCATGGAGATATCAGATCTGGTCCTTGAGTGTTCACAGCATACAGATGCTGGGTCTTCCATCCTCATCCAAAAATACTGTAACCGCTTTTCATTTTGCATTCATTCATTCTGAGGAATTAGGTGGAAGGGGTACTCCATTCTGCTTTCCAAAAGACGCTTTGGATTTCACAGAGGAAATGTCAGGACCCTGTAACAGTGTGCGCAGCTGGAAAATGGTACAGGGCTGCCTGGCAAGGTCCTTGGTCTGCAGATGATCTCCAAAATGGCTATAGGCGGCCAGCAGTGACAGTGGCCATGGAGATCAAACCATTCAGTCCCAGAAGAGCAACCCAAAAGTTCGGTTATTTCCGTCCATTTTACCAGAGCTCTTCCTGAAGGGACAAGTCCCAGACTGGCCAAGGCAAACTGCTCAGTAGTGACCAGCTTGATGCTTGTCTTTGGGTTGTTATGGCCTTCTCCATCTATCACCCCTTGCAGCTGCAGCTGGTCTCGATGCTGCCAGCCTGTCCACAGCTTCACCACAAATTTTGCACAGCAGTATATTACTTCAGCAGAGGAAGGCAAAATCAGTTCCTGCCAAAGCCTATGTCATCCTATGTCATCAGGAACTTCAGAGTCTTCCTCCCGTCCCTGCATGGAGTTAAATTCAGAGACATTCCTGTCACTTCCTTTGCCTGCAGACTCTACTCTAGAGGATGTGTGCATGTGTCCCTCTCCTCAGTTCTAAGAAGTTTCAGCAGAAGTTTCGGATGGCTGGGGCTTCTACAGAGGAATCTATTTCTCCTCTATACACTTTTTTGTTTGAGGAGACCTGTGGAAAGTGTTAGACAAGAAGTGTAACAGCAACATGAAGGGAACAGTCAAGAGAAAAAAGATCAAGGGGGAATTGACAAGCTGAGGCCCACAAGCATGAGAATAGACCATGTGCTGCTGTTTGCATCCAAATTGTGGCAGCAGCTGCCTTCAGGGTGAATGTGACCACATATTCCCTACCCAGAGACCCACCAAGAAGTTTAAGCACAAAGGTATTTATAAGGAAGAAACCACATGAAGTTCATGATTTCCCATCACACAACCACCCTCAAAGGCATCAGGAAGATCTGAGGACTGGAGTTCAGTCTGACTTTCCAAGAAAGACCACCAAAACAGAGTCATTGCCTTTTGGCTCATCTGATTTCAAATTCACATCCAGATAAGAAGATGTCAAACTGAAACTACCACCACTTGGCCAGGAAACTTTGATCAAATTCAGACTCAGAGTCCTTGGAGAACGTTTCAGAAAGCCATGGATGGTGACATTAATACTAATCCAAACACCAAATGAGTGGTCAGGAATATTATTGGAGAAGTACATGCCCTGAAGATCTCTACCAGAGCTCAGGAATAGACTCCTCCAGGATTAATAAACTAACCTGGAAATGGGAAACAATGGCTCTCACTATTGACAGAGGCAATCTCATGAAATCGACCTGTGAAAATTTTCCAGTAGATGACTACCCCTTTTAAAAAACCCTCTGGCCATGTCTGCACATCACCCCCAGCTTCCTGGGCACAGCACCAGCAGCAGTTCATGCTCTGAAATGCTCTCCCAAAGGCAGGATCATATGAGGAAACGAATTCCAGGGCAGGCCAGGTATGTCTGAAAGCCACCTCAAGGTTTGGCATGGAAGAACACAGGGTGATGCCAACCTGCTCACATCTGGAGCCACTGATGCTCTTTCCTGGTTTGCAACCGCTTGAGACACATCAAGGAACCCCATAGGGTCCTCAGGTGCAATCACTGTTGTCTTCTGCTGGCTGAAGGGTCTCTGCAAAGAGGTCACTCAGCTGCCAAATGGCTTGAAATGTCCTGTACCTCCTTGGTGGTGGAGGATATAAAAGACTCAAAGAAGACAGGCAGAACGCATAGCATCACATAGGACCTAGTGCTGACCAACATAAGGCCACAACTTCCCAAAAGAAAAGGAAAGAAGGGGTGGTAGTTCTTCCTGAGCTTGCACAGGTCCTCAATCATCTTGTCCAGCTTAATTCTAACTCACTTTGAAAAGATAATTTTAATTAAAAAAGCAACAATTCTGCATGTATCAAAATAGTAAAACTCTAAACAGATATTTATTATTCAGTTACATTTGGTTTTCATTGCACAAATGTGGTTTTATCCCCATTTTAATTTTTTTTTTTTTTTACAAAGATACATGGACATTAAGAAATTGTTGAAGTGATCAGTTAAGTCTATTTAGGCACAGTTCATTAACACACAAATCCATTTTCTCCATTTTTTTCCCTCTCTGTAAGAATCTATGGTTGCATTCCAGTTCCAAATTGACACACATATCAAACGTTACACATATGCAGGCACACCATCTGAAAAAAGGGTTCTGCAGAAGTTCTGATTAAGTACTCTTTGCCCTTATAAAGGTCACAAGCAAACCCAAATGAAAGCAATTTGTTTTCTGTAAATCAACAAAATCCTAAGCTAAAAACCACCTTTGTTGAGAAATTTCTATGCTATCTATAGCATGAGCAAAGAAACAATTCTCAAGAGAACATAAAATCGCTTGGAAATAAATTGCTTTATCTTGGAAATAATTTAAATAATTTATTCTGTATGAAAAATAAGCAAAAACAAGGCAGCGCATGAAACATGTATTGTGACAGGAAAACCGCCATATCACAGGGACTGCTGAGATTTTGCCAAGTATCTGATAAGGATCCCTTGAAAAGCAAAAAGATAATGGCTTTGAAGCTTGAAGCTGTCGGCCTGCTTGACATGGGCAAAAAATCACTGGCTTCTCAAATTTTCTTCCTTACTTACCTATTGGTACTTGTGAGAAAGCCTGACCACTACTGACCTTGTAAGATTCATGCACTGCTTAAAGCTTTTTATCTGGAGAGAGCTGCTTTGCAGGAAACTCTGTACAGCAGGAAAGTCCATTTTGAAATGAGCTGAAGTTTGCTTCAACAACTTTGTTATTAATATATTATTATCCCCTTATTTTTTTACAAAAAAAAAAAAAAAAAAAAAAAAAAAAAAAGCGTAGTGTTAAATAAGTGACTGGCGCTAAATGTATTTTTTCCTGAATGTCTATCCCCTTTTTGTACTGTCACAGAGAGCTTGTTTAGAAGGAAACAAAAACACAACATTTTAGCACCCAAACATGTTGCTGCTACGTGGAAATGCATGATATTTTGAAAGCCGGGTGAAGACTCTGAAGTAGAGCACGAGGGATGCTCGAGTCTTTCCATGATTCTCATACATGAGCATTTAATGCCCATGAGCTCCGTGCTGGCCACTGCTTTCAGTGGCCACCAGTGTTGCATGAGCGCAGGCAGTGCACAGCTCTTAGCCCTCTTGCCAAGGCGCCCTCTTTGTGGGGGCCTCTGTCTACACAGATTATTTCAAACCTTTTGGAAAACATTCGGTTTTGGAGAGCCAGCAGGACGTACCATTTACACCTACACGCATCGCAACAGATGCACATGGACGCAGGTCAACCAAGGGTTGCTTGGGGTTAGGACATCTCCGTGGCCTCAGCCTTTAGGGATGGGAACAGCCCTGCCACGTGGGAGCTGCGCAAGCACCCGGGCATGTGCAGGAGCTTTTCCTTCAGATCATGCCCCAATAACTTGAAAGCCAGGCACAGATAACTGTGGCCACCAGCCGTAGGGTGGCTGCCAGCTTTTGGGCATGAAGAAAGAGGCAGCCATGGGCACAGAGACGTGTGATAACCCCAAAACCAGGGACATCTGCTCGGGGCTGTCCCTTGGTCCTGTTGTTGGTAGCACCATTGCTGAGAGGGAGGGTCCAGAGGCACCCCCATTGCTTTTCATCCTTCCCAGCTTTGGTTGTCATCCCTGAAAGCCTGACGCGCACTGCAGGGCTATCACCCCCGTGGCCACAGCTGGCCTTTGGCAGAAGAGTGCTGTTGGGACAAAGAAAAGGCCACTGACTCAGAGGACCTGGAGGCCTCTGCTACTGCCTGCAGCTTCTCCAGTGGGAACCAGCCCTGTAGAGCTTGGCCTCTGGAAAGAACAACTCTCCTCTCGTGACCAAACGTGCTGGGCAGAATAGCCCGCAGCGCAAGGCTGGGGCAGCATGGACTGTGCCCAATCGTGCACAAAGATGGGTGGAAGAGGCAAGAACGGTGCAGGAGGATCGCTTTGGAGCCAGAGCTGCTCTGGAGCTCACAAACAGGGTTGTCTTCCAGGGCAGGAGGAGAGTGGCCACAGCAGCTGCGTTGCTGGATCTGGGGGATAAGAATAGAAGGTGCATGCCCTAATCCCCCCTTACGGATGGGCAGCAAAACAGGACATCAGAGCTTAACTGTTTGCTCCCTCAGGACAAAACCAAGATTTCCCAAAGTTTACACTAGCTTCAACATGACATGAGTGGATGGGCAAGCAAGAAGGAGCCTGAAGAAGTGTGGCATGTCCATCGGTAACTGCCTGGTGATGGTTAGGGAAATGTGACCACCGCGAGTCAGAGAAGCACTGTTGCCTGAAACATCAATCTTTTCTCCAGCAAACAAACCAAAAAGTAAAATAATAAAAAAAATAGAAAAATAAAAAGAGTTTTCTGCAGGAACTGGAGTCTGACGCAGTTACCAGTGGTGTCGGGGCTGCAGGCCACTGCCCTCAGAGCATGTCTGCATTCCTGCAGATGTTTTTGAGCTCCAGATCCAGCTGTTTAATTTGGATATCTCTCTGGTTTACCAGCTCACGTAGTCTCCGTATTTCTTCCTGTTGTCGGTAAAACATCTGCAAGAGCTGTAAGAAAGGACATATTTTATTTCTCTAACACTACATAAACGAAGACTTACCTTGTCAAATGCACCCAGTCCTGTCACACCACTCCTAGAATAGCCTCTAAGGGGGAATCTTACTCTAATAGACCGAACATGGGCACGGCTCCTGCTGACCACCAGCTCAGGCTGTGCATGCGGGTCTTTCTCAACATCACTTGTTAAAGGCACAGCCCTTAACTCAGCAACAGAGAAGAACAGGGAAAAGGGTCTTCATGCCACTGATGACTCAGAGCCTGAACACAGAAAATCCAAAGCCTAAACTGCTGGATCTACCACATTCTAGCTGTCCTGATAGGACCGGCACAGCCTGTCACTGAGCAGGCAGTACAGCACCACAAGTGTCCTGATCCCACTTCTATAACCTCCAAGAGCTGGTTCCCACAGCAGCATATTTCTGTTTTTCATGGGCATAAAAAAAACACTGCAATTGCACGGAATGAAAAGCTCACACTGTCACAGGGGACATGTATGAAGGGACTCTAACACTGTAATCCTTCCACATAATCTCTGCTGATAGTGAAGGCAATGACACTGCTCCACCTTTGAGAGATAGGCTCATGCACAGTGGGAACCTGAAGATGTGTGGGAGACTTTGAGCTCTGCAATTGTCCAAGTTCTACAACACAACCCCTTCCAGGTTCTGCTACTTTTTGAATGGGATCTCTTTGACAGATGCTCTGGATATTCCCTCATGGCCCCAAACCCTTTGCTGGAGACACTTTCACACCTCATTTTCAGTTTTTGGTGGTGGACACTCAAATATGTCAAAGCCATTGGACAGGCGCGTTTGCTCTTTTTTCAGCCACATCTCTTCCACATTTAGCTGGTTCCTGCTGTCTTGGACCTCACTTTGCTTCTGCTTCTTCTCCGGTGGAATCCTTCCTTGACAGTCCTGGTTGTGGCTTGAGGATGTAGTTTTCTGGAATGGCTCAGGCTCAGGAAAGGGTGGTAAGGAATTCACCACTCCAGAGCCGGGTCTCAAGGACACCAGCAGAGGCCCTGCAAAGGGAGGCAGGTGGCTGGTTAGAAATCAGCACCACCATGAGAAATCAGCAGTAAGCAATGCATTCAGTCTGCGGGGATACATATGAAAGTACTTCATGGGAGAGATTCCCAGAATTCATATATTTTAGCCACCAAATTATACTGGTTCACAGCTATAGTTTTCATGTCTCTGCTCTTCCTCATTTCCTACTTCTCCGGCAGTTAGCAGGCCAGAGAGCCAGTAGCAGCTTACCCAAGCCCCGGGGAGCTGAAGGGCTGGGCTGCTCTCCATGTGCTGACCTTTGTTAACTCCGTGCAGCCACTCTTGTGCTGTCAGGGCTGGCTGGGCTCCGATGGTCAAGGGGTAGATGTCTTCCTGGTACGACTCCGACTGCAAGCAAAAGGGAAGTCCAGAGTCACTGCGTCAGCTGTGCTTAGTAGGACCACGCATGCCCGTGCATGGCAGAAAAGTCACTCATTCTACCGCAGTGCATCAGGAGCACTCGTCAGCATGGACACAAAGTCTTCTCACCCACCCTGAGCTTCCCGCATCCTCACCCAAACCATTGCTTGGAAGTACAGGTCGTAAGGGGTGTTGGGGAAAGCAGGCCATGGAGGTAACATTGGAGGAACCTGCGTGGATGGCTGTTGCAACCAGCCTTGGCTCTGACTGGGGCACCTACATCTGCCAACACTTCTGGAGAAGCAGGTACAAAGCAGCACACGCACTATTCCTTCCTCTACAGGGATTTTTTTCTTCTTTCCTCAAGGAGTAGTTCATGTATCACTTAACATTGCCCCAAACCTCTATCTCCCTTTCATCATGATGACAAACACATGCCAATTGAGGAAGGTTACAGCCACCAAGCTGACCCAACAGTGAGAGAAAGACTTGTCACATCCAAGTGGAGCAGACTGATGAGCATGTGTTATACAAGAAAGTTGGTTGTTGTAAAGCCATAACTCCTGGGCTACACAACTGGGATTTATTGGCAGCACTGCCCTAGAAGCTGACAAGATCTGTCCTTCCTCCCAGGAAAGAGAAAATCCCATGTTCTACTTGCTCTCCTTACTCCCAGGAGTCACAGAGAGGAGACGCTGCTCCGTCTTTCAGTGATATCTGTCCCAGAAACAGGTATGACCTGAGGGTAACTCACCTGTCGAGGCACAATCATGGAGATGGGCTGAACCAGACTTTTAGTTGGGATCAGTTTGTAGAAACGGAAAATCTCACAGGCTGACACTTCAAGGCCTCTCTTTGGCATTATTCCTGATGGAAGAGCACAAGAGAAATGTGGCACAAATTTTCCTAGGAGAGTTTATGTCATCCATCAGGAATTTAAAAAAAAAAAGTGCTACCAAACAACAGGAGGAGTCACAGCATCAGCTCTATGCTGGTACAGTCTAAAATCTGCACCCAAAACTGAATCAGCAGAACAAATCAACATTTGAGATTCAATTATTTATTTATTCAATTCAATTATTCAATTCAATTATTTATTCGCCCATCACAAACAATGGCTCAAAGCAGGATGGAGTATAAATGTATGAAAATTTGTCTACTCTTTCAGGCAACAGCCATTTGTGATTCAGAGACAGGCCAGATGATTCCTTTCTTTATTTCTAGAGGGGCCCTTCAAGAGAAAATCCAGGAGAGTAGCTGCTAAACATCTGTACCAATGTCCTGGAGGAACTGGAGTGTCTACAAGTAGTATAGTGGTGGATAAATGATCCTGAAGATACTTCAGTCTAGAGAGAAACTCCACATATGGGATAAACTGGAGAAGATTCATGGAAGAGCTACCAAAAACAATCTGAAGGCTGAAAGCCAATTCTGCACTTTTAATAGTCTGGCACAGGATGCAGGCAGATTAAGGAGCAACGGTCTCTGAAGTAGGACAGGTGACCTATCACAGCACGTCCATCTCTGGGAAATGCCAGTACAGGAGAAGTTAGACAAGAGTGAATGCACAAAGATATGGAGCTCTCATAATGCACTGAGATATCCCAGAGTGGAAACAACATCAACAGAGTTCAATGGTGCAAATGTGAGTGCAGATTCCCTCCAGGTAGGGAGCACTCTGCACCTCTAAATCCAAACAGCACTCCCCTGCACCTTGACTACATTGACTGCCTTGAAAGGGATGCAGGCTTTGATCTTGTAATGCCACCTGGGGCACATAGGTGAGCCGGGCCAAGCCAACAGTAGTGCACACATAAATCTGATTGGAGACTGCAGTATGACCTGCTGTCTTTCATATAAACATGTATTTTGAATAGTTCTGCATTCAGATAGTCTCTTAGCCAAAGAAGCCACTACCCTGCTGTGACACTAAACATACACGTTACCACTCACCAATTCCCTTCTGTGGTAAAGGAGAACGGTACTCCATCAGGTAGTTCAGGTATGGTTTCTCAGAGTTTATCTCATAGTACCGTATATTTCCATCACCCTAAAGGCAAAAAGAATGAACATAAGCCAGGTTTACAGCTCTGCATGAGGGTCTAAGAAGACTGCCTGGGCCTAAATGCTATGCAAGCTCATGGATGGGTGTACCCCTTCCAAAATATTTACTCCAAAATTCCTGTGCAGGAGGTTAGGGCTCTGCAGTGCACCTCTCTTTGGTGAATATAGCATACCTGCAGCAGAATATGTGTCCTAATTCTGTAGGACCTTCAGGCCCAATACCACCAACCCTAACTGTAGGTTAATGAACCTCTGGAGCACCTTTGACTTCACCATAGGTAAGATGGTGATGCAATTCTGGAAGAACTGGGCAGGTCAGCATTCACTAGCATGGGAAGCACTTACCTTTCCCACAAGGTAAAGCATGCGTGTGTCTGAGTCATAGAAGGGAAACAGGATCCCTGAGGAGCCATCCAGATCTTCCTCCATTAAAGGCACAGAAAGGTCATTCTGGGCAAAACACAGGAAAAAACAAAACACTGGAATTGCATTTCAGTGACCTCAAATCAGGGACACCTGACCTGTAGCCCCACTAATGGAAAGGATGTGATAACCCCAGATCATAAGCAGTTGCCCTGAGCAAAGGTGGGAGATAGGTGTTCTGCCCCTGGCTCCATGCTGCTCCTCTGACTCTTGACAGAGGACATCATTCCTACTTCAGTATCTCAAGCACCTGGTGACATTTCAGGGGTAAGTACAATGAGAAAAGTGGCTCCAAGAAGGCCATATGGGCCAGTACTCACAGTGAGGTAGAGCATGTCCACATCGCACACTGAATGTCAGGTTCCCTCACCATCTTTAGGTGAGATGTGGACCTCCACAACAGTGCACCATCTACCCCAAGAGCAAGAGGAGTCTCCACTAGCAAAGAGGCCTCCATACCGCACGGTGGGAAGATGCCTGGGGAAAGAGCCCTCATAAGCCTTATGTGGCAAGGCCTGATAAGAGTGTAGTACAAGACTGACCAGTCTTATGTCTTGCAGGAGGCTTATAAGAGCTACCTCAATCTTCTTGAGGTCGTCATCTGAGTAAGTTGTTTCCACTGCTCATTTCCCTTCCAGTGCCAATGACAAACTGCCAGTGAGTCTACTCAAAGTTTATTTAAACTGAGAACTACACTGATCATCCAAAGGTCCTTCAAAACATTTCTTCCTGTAACTGGCACAGCATTCCCTTTGCTGTGGTGGCTTTCTATGTTTTAATACTCAAAACAGTAAAATCTACCTGTCTTAAGAGTTCAAGAAGCCCCTTCTGACTTGCTGTTACAGACCAGTTCTTGGGTATTTGGCAGGTAGAAAAATTAAAGCGACAGCAAAAGACAGAAAGTTGAAGCTGGTTAAGTTATGATTGCTGATCCAACTCACTTGATCCCATAATGCAATCTGCCTATTATTCCACCGAGATGTTCCAGTTGAGAGCAGCTTTCCCATGCTTCCAAGAAACAAGACTTTATTGACTCTATGAGACTTGTAGGTATCTTCCTATAGAAACACAAGGCATATCACTTGAATACAAAAGCACATTCCCTTCCAGCAGTAAAAAATTGCATGAGAAATCATGTTGTGACAACAGACCACCTTTCACTGCCCGTGAAGCTTATCTGGACTGGCTAAGGCACAGCAGGACATCACTGTAAAGGTACATTTCATGTTACATGAGATCTCTGACTTTTCAGAACTATTCCACAGGAGGAAAAAAAAAAAAAAAAAAGCAATCATTCTCTCTACCTGGTGTTTCATGTATTTTCAAGAAGGTAATAACAGGTAGGTTTAAGCAGGACTCTCTCTCTACACAGATCTGTGCAAATACACTGGTAATCAACTTCATCTTACTAACAGATACAAAGTACAGACAGCAATTGGCAGTTGGACAACACACACTTGTATCCACCTGATCTCCACCTAGCATTCCCAAGGCATTCCAACAGAAGTACCTAGAGCACTACAGAAAAGAACTATCAAAACAGTGCATTTCAAGAAGGCCTGCAGAGCAAGAGGCATAGTAGCATGAGGCAGAACACCATTTTCAACAGCAGCAGCAAGTGTTTCATGAAGGCAATACCACCATCTGGTGTCCTGAATAATGATGTGTCTTCAGTAATGACAGCAAGTCTACCCAGAAGAGGAAATGTACCTATATGAGATAAGCTGGACCACAAACCTCTGAATCCAACCTACTTGTAGGACTACTCCTGCACGAGGGTCTATCAGACGAATATTTCTGTCCCGGCAGGCTGTGGCAAGGAGGCTGCCATCTGTGTTGAATGACATGGAGAGGACCACATCTTTGTGAACATCAAGGATCTTCACTGGGTTTGAGAGGACAGATTTTTCAGTGTCAAGGTTCCAGATCATTATCTGGAGCAGAGGAACAAACAATTACCCCTTTGCTAACTGAACAAGTAGGCACTTCATGTACCCTATTCCACTCTTCTCTACATATATAAATCTTAACCATCATGAACGGTTGTTCTCCAGCATTTAAACCATTCCTGGTACCTTACAGCAACATATCAGGGACATGGTGTCTGCCTAGAAGATCTATCAACCTCATGTCCTTTTCAGACCATATTTTCTATAGAAAAATGGTCAATATCAATGCAGGTATTTACACTAACACATAGGAATGAAGCCACAAGAAAGTGCCTGGCATTGGGTATTGCCAGTAGACTGAAGCTTATTGCAAGACTGGGAATTCAGCAAGCCTTTCTGGAACTTGTCACAGCTTCCCTTCACCACTGGGATCACTTATGGAACTTCCTTCTGCGAGAAGGCTTCTGAACATTTTTTCATTCTCTTACAACTTGAAATGGAAAAAAAATCAAAACACCTTGCCAAACAGAACTGTCTTTTCCTTGTCATAGACATAATGTGTTTAGATGTCTTTAATCAAACTCCAAGTTTCTCAGCATGCTTTGTGCCGTGTAAAGAGTGCACCACAGAGAAAAGACCCACCTTGTAGTCATAGCTGGAGCTGAAGAGGATGTTACTGGCAGTGGGATGCCACTCAATGAGGCCAACTCTTCGTGTATGCCCAAGAAGTTCCTTGTTCGGACTGGTGATGCTTCTCGTTAGGAAGTGCTTGGGGATGTCCCAGATTTTAACCTGAATGGCAAAAGACAAGTCTGTGAGATCCCTGAGAAAAGAATTAATTTGAGACTTACCAATAACAAATCATTCTTTCGAAAGTGGATAGATGTACTCCTGCCTTTGTTGAAGAAATACAAGAATTTCCATGGGCCCGAATGCCCCTCTTTAGCCAGCAATTCCATCACTGTTTTAGCTGAGCAGTTAAACCCCTGCATCTGGCCAGTAGTCCACAAAATCAGGTTGCAGTTCAGCAAATCACAAACAGCTACTCTAAAGGGGATGAGCTAAGCCACAGATTTTACAGACACCAAACCACACTAACTGCAGTCTACCTTGTGTCCATCCAGGAAATGTGAAATAAACTTCAATAGAGTCCCAGCAGAGGAGAATCTGACAGAGAAAACTGACTATGGAAAAGACACAGAGCACCCTCCCAATCACAAGGAAGAAGATATTCATGAGACTTAACTCAAACCTACCTGAGATTAGTTAGGAAGAGGGATCTGAGGATGAGCCCTCTCCACATAGCATCTAAATTCCCAAGGTCACTTGCTGTAGCCTTAGCTTGGAGCAGCAGTAAGAACCAGGGAGGGCACTGAGTGTTCACAGGAGCAATCTGTCCTCTTCAGAGCCCAAAAGCAGTATGTCACATGCTGCACAAAAGGTGGCTGTGACTCCACCACAGCAGGCTGCAGCAATGACGGCCTTATTGAAGGGCCTTATGGTGGGAAATGTCCGCCTGTCCAGCACAGGACAGAGCAGGATAAGACAGACATTGACCTTGTGAAGAGGTTCCAATGGAAGTGACTGAGGTAAAGATGGGTTTATGGCACAGCACAGGTGGGAAGAGGTGGTGAAAATGACTTTTGCTCAGCCTGGGGATGACAGGGTAACAGGAAGCTCTTCTGTCTGTCTTCAACTCCCTTATGGTAGGAGAATATGGGACCAAATCTACTCAGAAAGATGGGGGTTTACTTGACAACACTAAAGACAATGGAGGAAAGTGGCAATACGTGCACTCTTCAAAGATTAGAGGTGTCATTGGCCCCAGCAAGATCCCCAGTCTCTGGCTGCCAGATGGATTCCCATGCTTGGAGATTTCTTCCAGTCCTGTGAGCTGAACAAGGCCCACAGGAACCTGACTCACTTGGCACTTAGAATAGAGCTGGCACTGGGTGACCTCAGGAGATCGCTTCCAAGCACCAGGTACCACAAGTCTATCAAAGACAGTCTGCTGAGTAGTGGAAAGGGAAGAGATGTCTCTGCACTGTTCCCTGGGAAGAGAACCCCTAATATCCCATTTCCTGGTGCCACTATGATGATGTCGGGGCAGTATTGAAGAGCATAGTCTCAGAAGCAGTAACACATTTTAGAACAACTTTCGGAGCTGTGACAAGCTTCCTACAAGTGTTTCCATCCTTTAGCCTGAAGAATGATCCCGTGTCAACAATTTCAGCAGAAAAATGGAATATAAAGCTGAAAGAAAGCAACTCTTCTGCAAAGATATTAGTATCCTGGTGGACATCAGACTAAACATGGACTAGCAGCATGCCTTGGCTTTCTGGTCTGTAGCAAAGGATAGCCAGTAGACTGAACAAAGTGAATGTTCCCAGCAATCATTGAATCCAACTAGAATATTGCATTCCTCACAGTACAAGAAAGGCTTTGGTAAACTTATCCTGTAGATACCAACAGGATTGATGAGTGACTGGAGCATTTGCCCGTGAGGGTAGGCTGCGGAAGTTGGGCTTGTTCAGTCTGAAGAAGAGATAGCTTTGGAGGAACCAGATAGAAGCCTTCAATAATTACAAGCAGGCTGCTGAGAAAATGAAGCCATGCTCTCTACTGAAGTGTACACTGGGAGGATGAGATATATTGGTCACAAAGTTAATCAAGGTAAGTGGATATAAGGAAAAAAAAATCACCATGAGAACAATGAAAAACTAAAACAGGTTGCCCAGATAGGCAGTAAAATCTCCATCCTTGGAAGTTTTCAATACTCGACCAAGTTGAGCAAAAGGTTGGGCTAAAGCCCTCCCACAAACCCTTTGAACACAAATGGTTCCATGACTCTGTAATTCTAGTAAGAAACTTAGACAATTGTGCTCATTCTCCATCTGAGATTCAAAGGGAGGTCACAGTGGTACCTTCCAGATACATGCCCTTCCTAAGTCAGCATGAACACTTGGAATACAGTTTGGACAATAAAATATAACCTCACAGGCAGCCTGGAAATTGAAAGAAGCCTTCAAAAAAGACATTAAGATCCAAAAAGCAAACAAAGTTCACTAAACAGGGAGGAAAATTCAACCATAGATTCTCAATTCAAGACAGACTTGGGGTAGAGCTGAAGTGATAGAGAATATGCACCAAGTCAGGATTGGAGGTATCCACACAGGAAACCTGTTGCCAGGCAGAGGGTGAACATATCTAAAGGGAGAAAACACATGAGGGACTTCTGAAAAAGAGTATAAGAGTTGGTCAAGCCTCCTCACTTGTCACAGAACGTGTCACAGAAAACACACCACACTTTTGATAGCACATTGGAAGAAGCCTTTTAGTAGACAGATTTGGGCAGAACTGTTCTCACAATCATAAACCTCTTTCTTTTTTCAGATTCTAATAATCAGATGCACTTGCTCTGAAGTAAAATATGAGGTTGTGTATTAATTATACAAACTTCAGCTAAACCACTTATTGTTTAAAACTTAAACCTCACTCAAGGTATTTTATATCTCTTTATAGGTTTGAACTGTATTAACTTCAGCACCTTTGTAGTCTTCTTATCTTTCCATTTGGAAAATACTCATGCGCTGAAGTCTTGTGCATAAAGTATGACCAAAGTTCTTCAGCTACTTCATAACTAATCCAACATGACTTCACAGAGTAACCGAGGGCAGAAACAAAATCAAATTTGCCAAGCAGGCAGTGAATCTGAAATAGCCATTCCAGATTATGTTGTGTTAATGCTCTGATTCTGTAGTAAAAGAGTAGCTTCAAGCAGATTATCTTTGAATAGTTATTCCACTTTAAATTCATGTTCTGTTTTGACCATGAAAACACAAGCAAAAAGACTAAAGTCCTAAAAAAAATAAAAAATGATATTCCTCCTCTCACTGATTTTGGTACCTATTATAGCATCATCTGGAAGGAATTATGTGCTTCTAACCTCAACAAAAAGGCAGGGGATTTACGCTTGACTGGCTTTGTTTTAAGTATATACATGTTTTCAAGTCTCAGAACAGGGTCTTTAGGTTTATGATTTATTATTTCCTTAAAAAGCATATTAGTCAAGTAATAACAAAGAATATAAACAGGAGAACTTACAGTGGTATCCTCTGAACATGACGCTATTACAAAGTCATTGAATGGGTTCCACTTGATGTCCAGAACGTTCCCTTTGTGCCCACATATTTTGGGATAATGCGGGTCAAGCTTGCCCGTCTGGAAAAAAAGCAAATATCAAACATAAGATGAAGTATAAAATTACAGAACATTTTCAAGAAAGACCTGTATTAGCTCCAGAGGAAAACCTCTTTCTGCTATGTATGCCCCAAATGCCCCAGGTGTTTTCCATCTGTTGAACATGGGCTTTTGCTGTCCCCGAAAAGCAAGTCTTGATTATATTGCTGATAAGAAAGAAAATGGTTACTCAGGTCTTTCTAAGCACACTCAGTTAATGAAAAATCTTTATACATGTAACAATCTAGACTGCTGAAGGAATAATATATTATTACTGGTTAAGACATCAAAAAGAAACTTGGAAGGGAAACACTTAGCAAAGTTTTTAATCTTCTATATATTTTAAAGATTTGGGGTGAAGGAATGAAAATCTCTTATTTTCTTCTTGATTAGTACATTTCTTAAAGTTGTAAAAAAATTCTTTTCAGTTTCTATTTTTTTAAGCTTCCTAAACTAGCATTCATACTATTTTTAAGCAAAATGACACTTTAAAAGCCAAATTATAAATCCCATTTTTTTTCCCGCAACAACCTCCTTCACGATGATGGTTTTCAAGCCCAGTTCCTCATCAGATGCAATCCACATTGAGGACTCTCCAAGAAAAAAAAAAGCCAGTTTCGGGCAGCTCATGGATAAAAAAAAATCATCCATAAAAAATGCATTAAAGAGCAGTGAGAACCTTGTGCCACATGGGGGCTGTGTTGAATCAAGATAAACTCGGACTGGAAACACCCCAGCTCCCATCAGTCTCAGTTGCAGGGTAAAGTCAGTAGCTGGGTTAGGTTAGAGAGAGCGCTGAGGATTTGATTAACATGGTGAAGAATACTTCTTTCTTCATAGCAGGAGCAAAGAGAGCTCATGGTGCTTCAAGGAACATCCTTCCTGCCTAGACTTGTGTCCAAGAGCAAAGGCCAGTCCCACCAGGACAGAGGAAGGTGGTCACTTTTGTGCCACCTGGAAGAACTGTGAACCCAAACGGATGCAAATACCTGCTCTTTTGGAAAGCAAGCACTTCTGCAGGTGTGTTCCCTATGCTCACCTAGAGATGGACCTTGCAAGTGCACAACGGAGAGAAATCTGCTTTGACCCAAGCCTGAACGTGGCTAGGATTTCATTGAACTCCTGCCAACTGGAAGGTCTTGGGTGTTGAATAGAACAAGACGTATAACAATTCTGGCTTTACTGGAAAGGTTGTAGCTCAGACCAGGACTAACCTGCTTGAATTGAACAGCCAGAGGGCTTTGAAACACAAAAGACTGTGGGTTTTATTTCAGACTACAATCTCAAAAAAAAAAAAAAAAAAAAAAAAAATCATTTCTTAGCAAAGGCAAAACAAAGTGACAGAAGACAGAAGAGAGATAAAAGGATTTTAATAACCGAGGTTCCCCCACCCACTGTGTCCTTTTGCAGGCAAGTTCTTGCTTCAGGGCTTGGTTTCAGCCTAGCAACTCAATGGGCTGGGCAGTCCAATCTACCTCCGCAGGATCCCTTGATCCCCATGGGAACTCTGCCAGCTCCCATAGCCAATGCTTGGTCCCCTCCCTGCTCCACCCCAAGGACTATCAGGCTTTCCTGCATCCTCACACCCTGCTTAGCCATGTCCTGTCTGTCCCATCCTCTCCCATCCCAGCTGTCTCTGCCAACCCCCAGGAATGGAGCATTGCAGTCCCCCGTGCCACTTTCATCTTGCCTAGTGTAACCCAGGATCCTCATGACACAGGAAGAAAACTGCCCACAAAAATGTATGAAAGATCCCGTTAGCTGCACATCTGTGTGTAGAAATCAAGCTGTCCACATGGTGGGGGAAATTTCATTCCATAGGGCTATAACTATTTTAGTAAGCAGATGAGTTATCCTTCATGCAGGGATACCTGACACTTCAGAGTTATTTGCAGAGTTGGAAAACAAGCTTAATTTTTCAACCGCTTGTTTTCTAAATTTAGAGTATTTTTAAAAAGTAAAAGGCATAGTAGCCAAAAATTGAGTTTCCTGATGAAATCCACTTCTGCTGGGACTACTGTTGAAAGTTACCAGTATATATTTAATGGGGTAGATGACCATGATGTAAGTCATGGTCCACAGAGCACCAGTTCCCAGGTGCTCTGTGAAGGGTATTAACACACCTAGTCACAGAATCACATAGTAGCTGAGATCAGCAGACACCTCTAGAGAACATCTGGTCCAACCCTACTTCTCCAGCAGAGTCACCTACAGCAGGTTGCCCAGGGCTGTGTCATGTTGGGTTATAAGCATCTCCCAGGATGGAAACTCCACAAAATGCCCAGGCAGCCTGTGCCAGTGGTCAAACACCTTCGCAGTGAAAAAGCCTTTGCTTATGTTCAGACAGAATTACCCATGTTTCAGTTTGTTCTCATTGTCTCTTGTGCTGCCAGTGAGCACCATGGAGAAGAGTTGGCTCTACAGGTTTTGTTTTACAACTGCCGTCCTCAGACAGAAGGGAGCAGGGACTCAGCCACAAATTTATCTCCCTGTTTCTCATGACTTTGTTCTCAGTTTGCTATCCTTTTGTCTTACTCTTCAAAGGAAGAGACAGATGGGGTGCAGTCCCAAGCCAGTCTGATCATGAGAGAAGGAAAAAGAAAGGCCTTCTTGTTTCACAGGAAGGCCACAGAATTGTCCTCAGAGTCAAGATCATTCCTTGCACATCCCCAAACGTGCCTGTATCTGTCACACAATGTGGGAAAGTAGTTCCTCTCCCAGTTATGCTCACTCTGCCCTTGTGTCCTAGGACTGAGAAGATTTACAAATGAATTCTGTCTGTTCTGGGCACTCAAGAGCTGCTGCACCAGGAGCCTGTGCCTGCCCAGACACATTGAAGACTTAACTGATAATTTTTCTGCAGCAGGAGACTCTTTTTAAACCGTTAATTGCACTTTGGCTTGAATGCAAAAGTGTGCACTTTTATGCCTGCTGCGAGGCAGGTATCTACAGCAGAGAGACCTTCACCTGTGCAGAACTCTGCTGATTGCTACCCATTTCTTGCAGAAGGCAGGAGACGACATTCCTACAAGGAGAAGCGAGAGGGCTCCCTATCAGTGACTCAGCATGAGAGGAACATGACAAGCAAGGAGGGAGGCAGCGTTAAACGGAGCAAGGTTCAGCCTGCGCTCGAGCACATCCAGAGGTGGACAAACCCTCCACAAGCACACACAAAAAGAGCACACAGAAAGGCACTGGAGGAGCAAGAGCGGTCTGTCCAAGGCTTCTTCACCCTGCAGCATGTGCTGTAATACATCCCTCCCTGTTCTCACAGACATCTATGGCCTCGCTTCTAAAGAAGCAAGTTACTGGTGCTAATCAATCACAACCAGGAATCTCAGTCACGTATTGCCAGACTGGGCTGCAGGCTGGTGCCTTCATTTGCCATCTTTTCCCATGCTGATGACACCTAACCTCCAAAGACCCTACTCAACTTGAAAGCAATTTCACACTTTTATTTATGTATTTTAATTATTCTATTCTGTATCCTCTTTATTTCTAATACAACTTTGAATTCTCCAAGCAGCATTCCAGCTCCAGGAGGAGTACTCAAGCAGGTGTCATTAATGGAAAAAAATGTTACTAAAGGAAACCTGACTTCTGAAGAGGTGAGAAGACAGGAGAATTCACAGTTAACAGCCCAAACGTCTGCAGCCCGCTTTGCCAACACTTTGAGAACTGGGTCCCACCCTCATCTTGCAGTCACCAGTTGCCTGCTCATAGATGCAGCTCTGTGATAAAGACAAGTTCTTCAGCCTGATCACATCATGGTCGAGGGGCAGAAGTGACTCAGCCAAGAAAAACAAGATAGCAGTTAATTTTAGCAAGAATATCTCTGAACAGCAGCATGAATGAGTTGAATAAACAAAGTCTAGAAGGGCCAGGAACTGTAATAGGTCCTTCAGGCATAGCCAGCTCACTTTCATCCTCAGCAAATATATATTGAAAAAGTGGCATTACAATAACACCATCAATTAACTTTTAATTAAAGACTGAACTTTTACCTTTCATCTGGCCTGCCCTGATTCCAGAGAGCCCAGAATCTTATACTGACATTAATCTACATCAGTAGCTTACACACCTAATTTTTCAGAAGTGACAAGTATCAGAGAACCAGCTTCCTTCTTAACCCACAAGCACACTATTTATTTCTGAAAGGGAAGTTTTTCCACCATCAGCACTTGCAGCTTAAGAGCTTCATTGTCCGATAACTGCATCCCTTCTGTTCTTCCACAAAGCAGAAGGTGGTTAGAACAAAACGTACAGTACTTGCCTTTGGTGACAGCTGGAACCGTGCAACTAAAGCACCTTTTCAGCTTTTGCCCTCTGCCTCTAATAACTGCTTTTCAGCTTGCAATTTGATCTAGGAGTCAAGCACCTGAACAACACAGTGCCTGCTGATTTATACAAGGAAAGGATATGAAACAAAAGCAGTTGTTCCCACAAGCAAGATGCATGTAAGACGCATGGGCAAAAAGCACCTGCCAGGAGCCTGGGGGCCCTTCTTTGCATCTAGCAACGGTGCTGGCATCAGCCCAGCATCCTCCCAGGGGTCCACCCGTCTCTGCTCGGTGCTCACCTGGTGAATGGGGATGACGAGGAAGGCCCCACCGCCGGCGCACTCAGTCACTACTGCAATGAAGTGGGGGTTCACGGCGCAGAAGTGGTTATCGTGGACGCTGAGGGTGATGGGCACGCAGTCGTAGCATTTGTCCTTGTTGGCGGCCTTGCCGTAGACGTGTCGGAACTTGGAGTTGCGGTACAGAGGGTGCCAGGACATCTGCAAAGGCACAAGCGTCGTGAGGACCACCCTGCCCTTCCCACAGCCGTGACATGCAGAGCCCTCTCCCCTGCCCGAGCTCGCCCTCCTCCCGCCCCTCTGTCCCTCTTCCCAGCTTCGTCCTGCCTATGGCACCTCTGGAGCTCTTCCTTATCTTGCAGAGATGGGATTGAAAGAGAAAGCAGACAGGTCTCTCCATCGCCCACCCACTTCTCCCTCCCGAGACACAAACCAGTGGTCCATATTGCTGGGACAGGGCCATATGGCAGGAGGAGAAAAATCTCTCCTTGCACAGAGCTGGAGCAGCATAAGAGAGGAAACACCTCGAGACAGAAAAGCCTGAGAGACAGTGAATGAACCAGTCTGCATTTACACACCATCAAGCCCTCAAGGGGCTTGGGCCCCAAAAGGACTCTATATTTGACTTACATGAAGGGAGAGAGAAGTTTGACAAATCATGCAAGTAGTTATAGTCATCTGTTTCCCCCCCACGCACACACTAACAGTGATATTCTGCATGTCTACTTTATAACCACACCACAGCCAGCATTTAAAATGCTACTTTAATGAGATATATAAAATATGCTTAACACAAAAATCCCTTCCCACAGAGAACAGGGAAGCTTTATGGAACTGACACCCTGTTTTCCAAATAGGAAACTCCCTCCTACAGGACGTAGAGCAAAGACCGGGACAGAGGTTTTTTTTGCTTTGTGTTGGTCCTTCTAAAGTGCATTTGGTGCACAGCATTATTAGCGATGTCAGATCTGAAAACAGTGAAACCCCAGTGTGACAGGAAACCCAACGAGGCAGCACTTGGGTTACAGCAGGACTTACACGGTTCCCTCACAGGGGTAAGTTTTTGCAGAAAAATCTGCAAATAAGAGCAAAAAAAACAGATATTTTATCACCATTCGGCTCAACTTGACAAGCAGGAGACAAAGTAGTTCTATATCGAAATGTCCTTGTTTTTGGCACGTTTCAAGTTGTCTTCCCCCTCAGAATGTCTAGGAGAGATGAATAGGAGATCTACAGGCACCCAGCGACCAAAGATTCAAAAAGCTCACATCCTACATTGCACTAGAGATACTGCACAAGTCCTGTCTTACTCCCAATCCCCTAGCACAGCTCTGAGCAAACCCCACCTTGAGCAAATATTCATATTATAAAAATAAATAAATAAATAAATAAATAAGTCCAGACACATCCCGGGTTGCTTTTACACTCCATTTTGTCACTCATTTTCAACCTGTTTTCACCCTGTTCGCACATGTTTTACCTGTGTTAACCCTGTATTAACCCTGTATTAATCCATTAGATTAAATCTCTTGTGCAGAAAGTATTAGGTATAAAACATCTCTCATACACTGACAGCTATTTACCCCAAATAAAGACAAAGAAATGCAAGATTACTACAAAATGAAAAGAGTAAGCTTGGGAAATCAATTTTTGATAGAGGGTTGTCCACAGCCCAAAAGAAACTGCCTAACTCTCCAAAAAGCTCCAGCAGTGCAGAGCTCCTAAAGAGCTTCAAGTTCATTTGGTGATCAGGTTTACTCACACCCGAATAAATCAACACCTAGTTTGGATGAATCAATTGCCTTCTAACAGCAGAAACACAAGTTTTCTGAAAGTTAATTATTGTCTGGCTCCAAGGAACTTCTAGCTGAATCACTCTTCAGGCAGGAATGAGTTTGTGGTCTGGAGGCACTAGGTTTCTCTGCAGCAGGGATCTCAATTCAGGAAGAGGTCACCACATATAAGGTAAAAATTAATTTTGGGAATCATTAATAAGACGGAAGAACACGAACAACAGAATACTGACGTCCTATCCAGATTATCTGCAACACTTCAATAGTAAACAAGTGTGAAAGGAATTAAATGCACATTTTGGAGTATATTAGGAAGAGATAACTCTCGCTGTCCTACCTCAGTTTGTAAAGTTAAGGTTGAGCTGTCATAGGAACAGATTTCAAAACACCTACAAATCTCCCAAGGAGCAGGAGCGTAGGATACAACCAGAAATTCCAGACATACCTTTATATATATATATATATGTATGTATGAATATATGTATGTATGTGTATTTGCAAACACGTGTTTTGGAAGAAGAGCACAGTGTTATCTGCTGCATTCCTGTACCAGGCAGAGATAAGTGGACTTTTCCCTTTTATTTTCTACTCCTACACAATTGTCACCTAGACAAAACAGCTTCCTCACAGAAAATATATTCCTTGGTAGCTGCTCCTGCAAGGTGACCTCTACCACTGAGCCTTGAAATGCCAACTGAATGAAGAAAAAGCATGGATTTGATCCCACTTGAATAATACAAATAAATCAGATCCAAACTGAACACCAGCTTGGACATTTGCCAGCCAGACCCAGGTCTACCTAAAGTGGGATATTTCCTGAACCTACACTACTGTAAGAATGTGAACAATTACTGAGATAGCCACAACTATTATTGTAAGTGAACAAAACACACACACATTTACTGTGCGTGAAAATTCTGTGGGATGGACAAACTGGTGAGGGCAGATTAAGAAACAGTATAACCCCCCAGCTCGTATTCAAGTCATTCTAATCCAAGTGTCTGCCAACACCCCAGTATAGACCGTCCCTCTCCATGTTAAAGGTTCATTTCAGTCATCAGAGATGAGTCAAGCCGCTCCACCACACGGTAGTCCATCAAGTAGTGCCGTGGATCAACGGCAGTAAAACGTAGGCTAGAGCAGCATGTAGTGAAGTAGCATATCTATGGGCCAGATCTATCGACCACATGAAACTGTACCTAGTTTAACCACTCACCCCATCCACCCTCACCAGTCAAATTCCCGGTAGCCACCAAAGTGGGCTCCATCCCATGGGAACCTAGTTGCCCAATCCCCATGTTTGTCTGCAGACAGTCCCCACAGTCAGGACTCGGAGCCCTCCAGCCCTCCAGTGCTACTCACTTGACTCACCAGCAGCATTCCCCACCATTCACCCCTAGAAGGAAAGGCCACCCTGAATCCTCTCATTTCGTGTGAGTACTGCAGCAGAGCAGCCCCCACTCACCTGGTAAGGCCTTCTGAGACCCCCAGATGACCCCCACTCCTCATTTTAACAGATTTCAGATCAGATAGATCCATCCAACCCTGTCATGCAGCAAACTTGCACTCATCTCACTTGCTTCATACCTCACCTCTGCATATAAAAAGAAGGGTCCTCTCACTGGGGAGCCTCAGGGGGACTGGAACATCGCCTCAGCAGACTCCAGAGGCCAGTGGCGTCTGCAGAATCCTCTCTGGAACAGCAGGCATGGGTGCATTCATGAGATGCCCCAACTCAGGGTTTTCTGTGGCAAGCAGGATACCCTCATACAGGTGTATCCGCTCTTGGCTCTTCCCAAGTTCCTCCTGAGGCTCCAGCTGCACTTTCCACTTTCCCCTCCCCATCCAAGGCCCAAGACAGTTTCAGAAGTCTCTCATTAGCCTCCTCCTGGCCCTACTCACACTTCAACACGAAGAGCTGCTCACAGCACCAGGAAGAGCCCCAAGACATCCCCTAGCTTCCTGGACCCAGTTCAAGGTGGCGGGGTCTGCTGAGAGGCTCTGCTCAGTAGCTCCTGTAGTGTTTTTCTTTCTCATTTTTTAAATATTAATTCCCACCTCTGTTTTCAGTTTTGGCCATTCACAATTATTTGAGTTTCTTCCAGGTTTCCTCTCCTTTTTTGCCATCACTAGTGCAGAAGAACAGCAGAGACATAAGGCAAAAGAGATGACCAGGAAGGAAAATAAATAAATAAATAAATCCCCTCTTCTGAATACTCTTCCCAGCACTCAAGTCCCAGTCAGAGAAGATTTCTGTGTATTTTATAACACTTGGAGCTCTCTCTGCCATGAGCTTGGTCAGTCTTCCCTCAGATCCGCCCAAACTTTTAGTATCAACAGCACCCTGGAGTGAGGAGTGGCAGAGTGTAGCCAGAGAGCCAGCTTTATCAAGGTGAAAAACCACTCCACAACCAACATGAAGTCCACCCAGCCCACTGCCCAGTACAACATGTCACTGGTAGAAATTCTCAGGCCATCTTCCAAGACACTTACATCCCCAAAGCAGAATTTTCTCACACACATCAAAGAATGATCACTGACAAAGACAGCGTAAATTTAGGAAATACATTTTCATAGGCCCTGCCTCTAAATTTTTTCTATATAAAACCTCACAAATAATGCCATATAAAATGACATTTTACTGGTGTTAAATTCTAATCAATTTCTGCACTTAAACGCATTTCAAAGCATGCAGAGATCCTAAGTCCAAAATAGGAAAATGAAAACACGAATTGCATTCAGATCAGTAATATACCTCAGCTTCCAAATTCCTCAGTGCTTAGTTTAACTGTGAGGTGCTGGTAAACACACTCCACCTTTGAATATCTGTCATAAGCAATGTTTGCTTAAACCTTCAAGATGGTGACTGAGGTGAAAAATATGTTGAACTTCCTATAGCACAGGACTTCACCCTCCTAAAGTACATATTTTCAACTGTGTGCTACTAAAAACAAGCTGCACTCTAACAGTAATGAAACAGAGCTAACTTTGAAGGAATTATGACAAATGACATGGGATCAAAGTTTTAGACAGAGATTTAGACAAGGAAGAACTGGTTGAGGACGTGAAGGTCAGGGGCAGCTTTCACTGCACTATGGAAGTCATGATCCCAAGAGGAGGAAGAAAGGCAAAAAGCAGGATGACAGTCCTGGATTCAGGAGAACAGACTTGGGCTTCTCAGGAATCTGAATGGGAGAATCCCATGGGATATAGCTCTGAAGGGAAGAGGGTCCAAGAAGGGTCAGTCTTCAAGATCACCTTCCACCTCAACAACAGTTCAACCCAGTAAGCAGGAAATCAAATAAAGGGGGCAGGAGGCCTCCTCAAACATAAAAAGGAGTAAAGCAAGAGGTGGAAGAAGGGCATAAGATTATAGAAGGAATAAGAGACTGTGCAAGTAGGTAGGGACAGATTTAGGAAAGGCAAAGATTATCTGCAAGTGAAGATGTTCAGAGACGTGAAGGGCATCAGCGAAGGCTTCTGCAAACATGAAGGCTTCTGCCACCAAAAGATGGCTAGGGAAAATGAGGGCCTAAGAAACGGGAATGCTGAGAAATGGGAATGGGGCCATGATCACAAAGGACTCGCAGAAGGCTGGAGTACTCAATGTCTTCTTTCCCTCCATCTTCACTGTCAAGACCATTCTTCTGTAATTCCAGGTCCCTCAGACCAGAGGGAAAGTCCAGAGCAGGGAATGCTTGCTCCTGGTGGTGGATGATTAGGCTGGACACCATTTAAAAAACTAGGCACGCACAAGTATCTTGGCCCTGACAGGATGCATCCATGGGTGCAAAGAGATCTAGGTGATGTTGAAGACAGCTCTCGTTTATCTTTGAAAGATCATGGTGATCAGGGACATTCCTGAGGAGGGATGCCAGCCTATCTTCAAGAAGGTGAAGAAGCAGACTCTTGGGAACTACAGACCAGTCAGCCTCACATTGATCCCTGGGAAAACTGATGGAGGAAAATTCCAAACATACAGAGGACTAGAAGGTAGTTGAGAGTAGGCAACACAGACTTGCGAAGAGGAAATCATGACTCACAAACCTGATAGCACTCAATGGCTGAGTGGATGAGGGGAGAGCACTGTGTTATGTTTCTGCTAACTTTTTGACACTATCTCCTGTAACAGCATCACTGAAAAATGGGTGGAGTATGAGATACATAAATGCACAGCAAGGTGGATTGAAAAATGCCTAACTCTTAAGCTTGGGAGGTTGTGATCAGGAGCACAAAGTGCAGCTGGAGGCCAGATGATACTGGGGCCAAGACTCTTCAATATCTTAATCAATAATCAGGATGATGGAACACCGTCCACCATCAGCAAGTTTTCAGATGACACAAAACCCAATGGATCAGAGCAGACAGCTGTGCTGTCATTCACGAAGGACCTTGATGGGCTGGAGAATTAGGCCAAGAGGAATCTTACAAAGTTCAACATAGGAAACTGCAAAGAGCTGCACCTGGGCACCAAGAACCACAAACCAGGGGCCACCTGGCTGAAGAGCAGCTTTCTACAGGACACAGAGCTGTTCATGAGAGTAATCTGACCATAAACCAACAACGCAGAAATCTAACTGCCTCCCAGGCTGCGCAAGTGAGGGACGCAGTTCCTCACCTCTCTTCAGCCCTGGTAAGGCCATATCTGGAGTGCTAGGTCCAGCGGTAAGATCTCTAGTACTACAGTGACCTGAATTTACTGGAGCAAATCCAGTGAAGAGCCATGAAGATGATTAAAGGAGTAAAGGATATACAAGGAGGAGCTAAGAGACCAGCTGAGAAGCTGGGACACACATCAAATCACAAAAGGTTTTGTTGTTTTTTTGTTTTGTTTTTTACCAAGAGAATGGCCACATACTGCAACAGGTTGTTTTCCAAGTCTCCATCCTTGGAAATACTAAAACCCAACGGGATAATGCACTAGGCAACCTTCTTATGTTGACCCTTCTTCAGGCTGGTAGCTGCAGTAGACAGTTTCCAGAGATGCTGGTCCATCTCAGTTATTTGGTGATTTTGTGATTTTAAGGCCTCTGAACCTCTGTTATATGTTCCACTGCACTGCCTTAAAAAAGTAAAAATAAATTACAAAAAAAAAAAAGAAAAGCAAGAAAAGCAAGCAAGCAAGCAAGCAAGAAAGAAAGAAAGAAAAAGAGTATCTGGCAACATGCCAAGATGCACAATTGTGCACTTTCAACCCAATAAACTTTGAGCTTGCCCTGTGGGCTCAGCTCTTCTTTCTGTTCCTCTGACAGGGAGCAGTGATATGTTTCTTTCCCATTTGATGAGAACTGCTGTTTGGAGGGGCAATCACTCTCAAAACTCTGTCAAGTTAGCAAATAACAACACATGAAAAAGCAGGGAGAAAGGGGGGTAAAATATGTCAACATCCTGTTAAGGAGACAGGACCATTTTTTTATTGCAAAAACCTGCACCACCACCCACCAAAAACTGTTATATTCATGCATTTTAGAAAACCTAAAAATGAAATGTTTGCATCATCCCACTGCAATACTGTTACCCTGCACGTATTGCAGGGCTAATGGGAGTAGATCTCCCACCCCACTAGCAGGCTGGACCCAAAGTGGAGAAGGTCCCTGTCCCCTTCATAGCCATATTTGAGCAGGGTGATCGAGCACGGCAGAGCCCAAGTTCCAGAAAATCCTGCTTGGCTAATATACAGGCAACACAGGACGCTTTTCCCTTCACTCAGCTCTCGAAGATCAAGAACCTTGTGGGCGTCATTCCCTCCACTCGCACCACAGAGAGCATGTAGGGATCTCTGCATCTCTCAAATCTCTGCTCTGAGTTGGAGCAGATGATTCCACAAGCTTGTTGGAGCTGGACATTTTTTCCTAGACAATTTCTGTCTGTTGAGCTCTAGAGACCTAGTGCTAGATCAATGTGACATATGAAATAGAGTGCATCTATTTGTTCATACTTCATTACTGCTCGCATAAAGAGAGGACGCAGTTCCTATGCGTTTCTGTCAGCAAGATAATGCAGTTTCAAGAGACACAGCAATGATTTCCTGATCGATATGGAGAGCCTCATCAGCAGAGCACAGGAACCCTCACACAAGCAGGTCTCAAAGGGAAAAAGGATCCTCATCTCTTGCCCAAGGCATACCCGAAATGACATAAAGAAAGAGGGGTTATGGCCACAGCTTCTCACATCCGCAAACAACAGGTATCTTGCTAGAATCCAAGCAGTCTGACTGTGCCTGGTCCAGTCCCTTGTGAGCCGCAGGGATTGCAGAGTGCTGAGAGCAACCAGCGAAACCTCTGGAGAAATTTCCGATGTGCTGCCTAATACATAAACACTAATGAAATACTCAGATGCAACTGGTCTACTGTCTCTGGATATATGCAGGTTAAATCACGGACACAGCAAGCATTATCACAAATAGCTCATGAAAGGAAGATCAAAGGGAACAAATGTACCGCTGATCTGTAAGTCTGCTGCTTTACAAGATCTTTTATTGGCTTTCACAATTTTTTTTAAGACACAAAGTCATATTGTCCTTGAGTTAGCAGAGGGATCTGATATTTTAAAGGAAACCAGTGAAGCTAGAGCCATTCTCAGGTAAGTGCTCAGAACAGGCAGCATGCAAAGATGCTTGAAAAAGCCCTAGGATTCTTGAGGACATCAAACACATGACTACTGAGTCTTTTTGTACTTATCAGACTCGAAAGTGGAAACACTTAGGTGACCTCTGAAGAGCAGACAGTTAAAGATGGAGGATCCATCTTCAGCATCAAAGACATAGTTTTTCATGACTCATCTGTGAAATCTGACTGTAACAGTCCTAGCTACTTGCTGAGAGCATGAGCTTCTAACAAGGCTGTGAAGTCTAGGGATGCCTGCAGCACTGAGGAGCAGTTCTTGGGATCTGAGGAGCTATTCAAGGCATATGAAGTGTCATTCAGTAATGGATGTAATCCCAAAAGGAAAGTGTCATCCCAAGCAGGCAAACTTACCGGCATTGTCTATGAAATATGTGACTGTGGATGAACTTCTCTTGCGCAAAGAAGAAATGACCAGGTGAAAAAGTAGATCATGTCTGAGAAAACACCAACATATGGTATCAGCCCAGCCTTAACTGAGGGCATCATCTCTTCTGGTGCACAGTATTTTGTGCAAGACTCACAGCTGCTAGGTCCACCCCAGGAGTCTGGGGGTCAAGACAGTGCCAGCTTTTTATCCTGCTTTTTACTATCTTGCTGTAGATACTGTCAGGACCTGGAGGGCTTACAGATTAAGTAGTTATATTCCTCATACATTGAGGAAGGCCCAAAGGAAGATCGATGGGCAATAATCTCCCCAAAATACCAATTCAATGTTGTGGCTCCATGGTCTGCTATGAGCTGGCCTCTGCAAGCAAACACTCCTGCTTTATGAGTGTGTTCGCATTTGTCAGTCCACTCCACAAATTGAGAAAATTCACCTGAGGCAAAAAAAATAGCATCTTCCTCCCACAAAAAAAGAACCCAACTTCTCCTCCTCCCGAAATAACAACCCACTTGAGTGGAATCTGATCACAAAAGTATCTGAAATGAGCCAAATGGGTTGCAAAAGGATTATGTGGGGACATTTTAGGCTGGGGGTAGGAGTTCTTTGCAGCGGTGAGATGAGCTCAGCTCACCCAGGGAACCACAGCCTCCTTATATGGGGCCAGGAGGTGAGATGTTATCGGAGAGCAGCCTACAAACCAGAAAAGAAGGATTAGATGCTAGCTGAACCTTTCCTCACTTTTCAACCAGGAATATGTGCACACATCCCTTGCAGGAGGTGCCGCACAGGGGCAGCGCAAGGAGGAATCTGGACAGCCTCCTTGACATCTCATCTGACATGAGATGCGTGTGTAACCTGACCAAGAAGTTTGGGGATATAAAACCCCATTTGGCAGGGCCGGCACTTACATTACACGCTGCTCGACGCATGCCAGCCTTCTGCTCCTCCTCAGTCCCAAAGGGCTAGCAAATCCCAAAGCACTCACCATCTGCTACCCAGCACATCCTAGCCGGTCACGTGCACAAAACGCAGCAGTGGATCCCTGCAGGAGAGGTGAAACCAGAAGACATGCAAGCCAGAAGCTCACTGCACCCAACTGCTGGCTCATTTTCCAATGCCAAGGCGAACAAAGCAAAACTATCAGTTACCAGGTCCCTCCATCCATCAAACAAATGCCTTGTGCTATGAGTATCTGCATACTTCTGGAGAAGAGTGTTTCCTCTGCTCTCCAGCCTGATTCAGCAAATTGCTTAATGTGGGTGATGATTTTCCACTGAAAAGTGGAAATTGAGAGAGGGATAGGTAGAGCAATCCTGTCCTTTATGACCTGTATGGTTTCCATGTGTTTTCCTTCACTCCCAGGCACTCCCCCGCTTTGGATATGCAAGCAAGCAGAAAGGTAGGCTGTCTATTTGCTGAAATACTTAATCACAGCTTGAGCTCTCTATATTTTCTTAAAACATGCAATAAAAGTGCAGAGAGGATGAGCACCGGAGCTCAGTGCTCATGTCCCATGCCATAAGCTACGTTCAAAATGACACCTACCCATATTTGCTTCACTATCTCCTAAATTGGCACTATTTTCTGGTATGCTCCAGCTAGTCCCTCCCACTCAATCTTCAGCACATAAGCAGAACACTCATCGTCTTAATTTTAATCTATTGGCAATAAAGCATTCTTACCATCAATGAAAAAATAGATGAATTAGATATCACTCCTGCAGAGCAACCTGTTTCATGACAGTACCAAGAGCTATGCTGCAAACCAAACCGCTCAACAACAGCCTTCGTTCCCACTGATAACATGTCAGGACAGCTTCTTTGAGACATCACACTATACGGGGTCAGTATTAACAGCAGTATAATGGTAGATGAAAGAGAAAAGTTTAATTTGGATTAGTGTGTTTGATTTAGCACTTGAGTTCAAGCCTTTTTTATTGTTCTTTTTTTAAAAAAAAGAAAAGAGGCTTAGTTTGCCCCAGATTGATCTTGACAACTGTATGGGATTGGAACAAGAACGTATAGGATGAAAAGACCATTCAGATGCAGAGCAGAAGTTGATGGTAAACAAAAGACAGAAACAAGGCCAGAAGGAACAAGAAAATGCTCTCCGTGGCTGGCACAGCCTCCAGATCCTTCAGGGAAGATATCTGAGGGCCCCAGCCCTGCCAAATTTTTCAAGTTAACCAGGCTGGAAGTCCCCTGAGGCTCATGGTAAGGGTGTACAGGATCACTAGCTGAGGGTTTTCCAGAACATTTTGGCCTGAGGTTGCCCTAAAGTGTTCAAAGCCACTGGGCACACAAAATGCTTTAGGTGGCTCAGGGTATTTCCGAGGCTTCAGGGCACAAAAATAAAGTCAGTTTTTCCTGAACCAGGTGAGACATGCAGCTGGGAAAGGGTGTTGCTCAGCCAAGCAGATGTTATCTCCGCCCTGCCTACATGGGCTCAAAGCATTGCACCGCGGCTACAAGGAGCTCATTTCTACTCTCAACACACAACCCCATAGGATTTTCAAGCTCTTCGGCCCTCCTCTCCTGAGATGCCCACCAGCTTCTACTGCCCCTTAGCCCAGAGCCCCAAACCAGCCAGGAATACAGGCACCTAGAACTAATCATGGGCAGAAAGTCAATGGTTCCTACAGTTCTGCTTCTCTTACAAGGCTTCTCTGCTTGTGACGCGCATTCCAGGATCCCAGAGCTGTCTCCCAGCATGTCCCAACCATGCTAGCGCTTTTCTCCACTCAAAAGGGTACCAGATATGGCCAAGTCCTTGCTGTGAGCTCACTCCAACCCACCCCACACATCGATGCCAGCAGCATCAGCGGGAACCCACCAAGGCAGGAGTGCTTTGCCCCTTCGCACTCATGACAGCCTTTTTAACAAGCTTCATCCAAAGCCAAGCCCACATAAGTACCAGATCACTCTGTGTAGAGCAGCCTTTCCAGTCGCTCATGAGCACCGTTTGGAAGTATCCAAGGAGACTGCCACAAGAGACGGGTATTTTGGAGTCCTTAAAAATAAGCAGCCTAAAACAGGCACAAGGAGCCACAACTGAAAAGACAGACTCCAGTGAAAATGCACATCTTCTCTCCATCCCATATCAGTGTTACATAAAATATTTATGTGCATTCAGCTGCAGGTAATATACCAAACAAAACAAGAAGCACTGGCCCTTCCCAAAATCTACCTAGGTCCATCATTTCCTCTGCCCTCCTCTCTCCTGATTTCTCCGTCTCAATTTCACTCTCCTTATCCTTCTTCTCCCTTGCCAAATCTTCTCCTCTTCCTTCCCTGCCCTTTCCTTCGACAAAGTCGATCCTCTCAAAACTCACCACGCCCCATGCTGAAATGAATAATGCAGCTCGCTGCCAACAGACAAGAAGAGCCACTCTGGGAGGCTCAGAAAGCCCATTCGAGTGCCCTGCTTCTGCCAGCAGCGATTAGGTGATGCTCAGAACCACACAAGGCGCTCGAAGTCAGCTTCAGCACTTCACGCTTTCTGCAGCATGCCGAACACTGAAAGAGGCTGAAAAGGCAAGCAGTTAAACATGTATTTTTAAATAAGGGGATTAATATATCATGGAATACAGCTCGTTTTCTGCCTGGCAACCCCTTACACGCTCTTTAAATTATCATGACGTGACTCCATACACAACACACTGTGTGAGAAGGTACAACAGAGGAAACCCCTCTCCACTCTCTCTGTTGTCTCTAAAATGTGTTTTTGTTGTTGTTTTTCTTGTCTCTTGAAGCAAGATGTCTGCTGCCTGCTTTCAAGCCCAGACAGTACAGTCTTTACATGACCCCGTTATCTTGGTTTCAGTGTCTTTAAATAGACTATTGACCTTTCTTGCAAAAAGAGAGGCATGTTCTTGCTGAATGTAGGTTTAGAAACAGAGATACCCTCAATAGAGTGCACCCTCAATGAGCATGCAGAAGATGCAACCTGTGAGGGATGGCTGGTACGTCAGTGGTTCAGAAGGACCTGGAGCTGACAGGAACCTCATGAAATGGATATGGCCTTGGACAACCTGGTATAGCTGAGCCTGTTTTGAGCAGGGTAGTGGGCCAAGATGATCTCCAGAGATGTCTGCCAACCTTGGTGACTCTGTGTTTCTATGAAAGGAGAAACCTAACCAGCATCTTCCCTGTGTATTTACTGGGGAAAAGCTGGAAGAAGTTCCCATTGCAGAACCCTGCCTGGTGAGAGACTCATGAGAGGATCCCTCTGAAACCAAAATTCAGGCAGAAGATGTTCACGGGTGAAACAGGATGATCAACAAGCTGACTTAAAGGAACAAGAATAGCTCAGCTGCAGCATATCCTCTCTCATTTAAAAGCACCTTTATGAGCAAGCAGAATAGCAATATGTTAGAAAATTTTTAGAGAACACTGAAGGAAAAAAAAAAAAGAAGTGAAGCAAAACTGGGAACAAAATCAGTGAATACACAGGCAAAGATAGCTTTGTCGGCATAGTCAGCATAGCTTCCTTAAACATCAGTGAGGCTCTATAAGTAAAACAGCATGAACAAAAGCCAAAAAGTCTGCAACACAATCTATTCGGGTTTTCAATAGGTTTTCACCATGGTTTCTCACCAAAGCAATTATGCAGCATGCGATTAGAAAGAAAAACCTTAAATGGATGTGATTTGTGGGAGACAGAAAGTGTCTACATCTGAGTGCTGCAGGCTTCATTCAGCTCTCGCTTCTTCAGTTCTCTCATCTTCTTCAAATTCTCATTAATTTCTCTGTACCTTTCCCTAACAATTCCTTTCTAAAAACCTCCAGTGATGGACAAAAAATCACTTTCCCAAGCCCCAGGACTCACATATCTTAACTATTATACACCTTTTCTTTACTTTAGAACTAAATCACTCTTCCAGCTCATCTGCATTTTTCCAAAAGAGTTGTGCACCCACGACTGGCATACACTTGCTATACTAAAAACGATGCACAGATGCTTCCTTTATAATTTACCAGCAATTCTGTTAATATCTCCTGTTAATGTTGCAGCACTGTCTTGCTGCAACATGTCACTGGATCATGTTCAGCCTGCAACGTACCCCAGACACTGGGCAGTTTTCCACAGAGCTACATTTTGGGCAGATTATTCCCCATCCTGTACCGGTACAGCTGTGTTGTCCTAAATCCTGAATCTGCCCCTACCAAACAGCATCCCATTTTCTCCATGACATTTCTCCGTCTCATTCAGGCCCATTTATGTCAAAACAGAGCCCTGTCCTTCTCCAGGCTTCCCGTTCCTCCTTGTTTCCTGTTCATCCTTTATTTCCTTTGTCATAATTGCTAACATAAAGACCGAGTAGCACTAGAACAGAGAAATGTCCCTGCAAATCTTCTCTTATGAATTTCCCACTTTCAGATGATTAGTTGTTCAAAAAGATGCACTCAGGGCCTCGTAGAAGCTCTGCTGAATAGATTTCTCACCCAATTTACATGTGTGTCACCACAGGTAGGTGTAACCTAAAGTACAGTGCCTTGCGTTGGTTGTGTGATACAGCATTGAAATCTCACCCAAAATCAACATAAGTGACATGTTCTTCACAATCCATCAGGTAGGTCTTTCTAACAAGGAAATCAGTGGGGGCTGATGTGCTCCTTTTGTCTCATCCATCTTCTTATTTCTCCTGGATGTTTCACATTTTCATCACAGAATCATAGAATTCTTAAGGTTGGAAGGGACCTCCAGAGGTAATCCAGTCCAACCCCCCTGCACACGAAGGGCCACCTAGAGCACGTGGCGCAGGGCTGCATCCAAGCAGGTCTTGAAGGTCTCCAGAGGAGACTCCAACAACCTCTCTGGGCAGCCTGTTCCAGGGCTCTGTCACCCTCACTGTCAGGAAATTTTTCCTTAAGTTCCTGTGGAACTTTTGATGTTTAAGTTTGTGGCCATTTCCTCTAGTTCTGTCGGTGGCCATCACTGAAAAGAGGCCGGCCCCATCCTCCTCACTGCCTCCCTTGAGGTACTTGTACACACTGATCAGGTCCCCTCTCAGCCTCCTCTTCTCCAGGCTGAACAGGCCCAGCTCCCTCAGCCTCTCCTCACAGGGCAGATGTTCCAGGCCCCTGATCATCCTCGTGGCCCTGCGCTGGACTCTCTCCAGCAGCTCCACATCCCTCTTGTACTGTGGGGCCCAGAACTGGACACAGTGCTCCAGATGTGGCCTTACCAGGGCTGAGTAGAGGGGTAAGATCACCTCCCTCGACCTGCTGCAGACGCTCCTCTTAATGCA
>VWPW01026366.1:416075-495154 GCA_013389825.1 Crypturellus undulatus | reverse complement strand
GTTGGTCGCCGCGGAGCCGTTGGGGGCAGCGCGCGGGCGGAGGGGGCGCTCCCTTGGGCCGGCCGGTCCGGGACGCGGGGGCGGCGGGTGCGGCCGCCGTCCCTCCGCAGAGAGCGGGCGCCCTTTCAGCCCCTTAACGCCCAAAGCGCCGGGCTAAAGGGTTCAACAGGGCCCCTTTCCTCCTTTCGAGGCCCTTGGCTACATGCAGCCAGCTTGGGTTTTGGAGCAAGTTGCCAGTTTCCTTCTTGGAACGACTGCAGCAAGCGGTCACAGGCAGCAGCAGCTCAGGGCCCGTTCGCAGGGGACAGTAACAGTCCCTACTAATCATGAGCCCACATGTATCTCAACTACATTAACTGCACATCCTTTCTAGATAAGGAAGAAGCTGGGCGAGACGCATCACTTTATAGGGGAGATGGTAGAGATCAAATAATCTTCCGAATGTTTTTAAAACACCAAATTCCTAAATCTTGCGTGACACAGGCACTTCCTTTCTTGGTTAAGAGCTCATACAGCATTTCCTCACACTGAATAGAAGGAATGAGTTTTTTAAAGCCCCCTGGGGAGAAAAAAACAAGTCAGAACCATTAAGACTCATAGAAGCGTAAGACTCACTCTTGTCAATTATTATGACTTATATGCCATAACAAATTGATTCAGCTTTATATATTGATTTTGTACATTTTCCATTACAAACCAAGAGTCAACCAGAAAGGTCAGTGGTAGATGAAGTGCCAAATAATGTTTTTTTTTTTTTCAGCTGAAAAATAGTCTGCTCTAGTAATTAATATGTTAGCAGGTACCATTAGAGCACTCGCATTTATTTTATGTTCTTGAAAAGGCTGTTAGTCCAAGTGGGAGGGCATGGAGATGTTCAGGCAGTTGCTGCCCCCCTTCCCGAGTTTCCCCACTCTCCCATTCCATCAGAGCAGACCTTAAGCCTTTCCAGGTCACTTCATGTGCTATACTGGAGAGAGCAGGGAAGAATCCTCATTTTAACGATGCTCTGAAGCACACGGTGTCTTTAAAGACAGACCGCATGGCTTTTAAAATGATTATGTGTGGGAAGGAAGCAACATGAACCAGTGAAATAGGGCAGAACACATTACTGAATATAAATATATCCTGAAGTCTGCAATCTTACCTTAACTAGAGCTGCAAAACTGAAACTTATCTTTGTTGTTTTTGCATTCATGTTTAATTAATCAGGATGATCTTCTACCAAAGGTTCTATTTACCATGTGAAGGATATACACAGCATTAGCTAAACAGTGCTGTTAGATATCCATCTAAACAGGTAACCCGAGTTGTGAGGGTTTTGAGTCACATCTATCCACTGCAGGATAATAATAGTTTTTATCCTTTAATAAAATGTTTCCTATATTCATATAAAAGAATGCAAGTCTATACCTGCTTTCTTCTAAGGTTTTTGCAGATTAAAATGTTCCAACATAAGAGTCCGAGGTTAGCTATGGGGTTTGAATATAATGCCTTTAACTGCTCGCAGTAGCGGTTCATGAAGAGGGATTACTTCTACGTGAACTAGCCACGAGCGAGGCTGTGTGAGCAGTACTCAATTGCTTTTAGAGAATAAGGATTTCCAAATGTTTTCCAGAACACCAGTTTGCGAAACAGAAACTGCACAGGCTAATGTTTTGGCTTGTCTACTTTATGTCAGCCCAGGAGAGGGCAAGAATAACCACAATTACAGACAATTTAGGTGGATCGCTTGAAAAAGGAAAGGTTAAGAACTGTGAAATACACAGCCCAACCTATTAGAAATCCAGGTGCAGAAGCAAGGGCTTTCTGACCCCGCGCCAGAAGAGCAGAAAACAAGTAAACCTCTACCACATACCTTACTAGCAAGGAGCACATTACTGTTTTTCAGCAATTTGTAACATTCTAAAATACTGATGAAAACAGAGCTGTCTGTGCCCCTAAGTGCCTAAACAATCTAATGGCTATTTTTCAAGGCAAGCAGTGGCTTTTAATAGCATGTTTTTTAATACTGTGATAGGGTAGTAGTATATAGAAATGGCTTCTCCATGAGGAAAAAAAGAAATAAGCTAATGTGGCTTTAAACAAAAAGTATGAAGAATATTAGCCCTATTAGGACTCTATTATGAGCATATTTTTACAAAAATACACCCTTTTCCACTTCACATGCTAAGAGGTTTCCCTTTATATTATCCAACTATTGCTTAGCACAGACAACATTGTCATAGACAAACAGTAGAGCTGAGCTTGTCCAGTTGACAGTAAACTGGACAGCTGTTAGTGACCAACCAGATGATTTTTCCCCCTGCTCTCTAGCATTCCTGCCCCTAAATACATAGCATACCATGCAGTCATACACAGCTCCAAGAAATTCTGAAAGAAAGAGGCACAGACTCAGTAAGCAGGTAGAGACTTTTCATCAGTTTTCTCCAAAGACAGATGGTGTTTTAAATGCAAAAAGAAGCCTTAAAATTGATGTTTCAGGCTCAAAGGCAAAAACTTCCTTTTCTCCAGGGAAAGTATTTTCCTATAGAACTCCCCTGTATTTACTTCAGATCAAATAGAGTTCTCTCTATAATTCTGCTTTTGTTTCATGAGTTTACCTAAATGAGTAGATCTCAAACTTTTGATCAAGATTCCCTTTCCTTACAAGTGTTAGAGAACTGTTCTCCGCCCATGCAGGTGGGTATGCAGCTCTATCCTGACCTTCCTCCTCTCACCACACACTTCTGCCACCAGCACATGATGATTGAGTCATGACACTGCAACTGCTGCCAGCCCTGGTCCTCTCATACGACCTTCTCGCAGGCTTTGGTTCCAAGAGGAAGATCCCTGCATCCCAGAGAACCCTTGCTCCTGTTTCCATCCTTCCACCCCTCCCCAGCAATCCAGAGGAAGTGCTTTTCCATTTTTCCTTGGATAAAGCAGATTTCTCAGGAGAATGAGGCAGGATGTGCACATGCAGATCTGCCAGCCTTGAGAGCCATCTCTATGGCCTCATCATAGCCCATGGGAAGAAGGGACATGGGCATGTACAAACTGGAAGAGTTCTGGGAGCTTCCCCCTTCCAATCTCAGGCTCCTCTCCTCTGTTTTGCAAGGCAGATGATCCTGTAAACAGAACCTTGTCACTACAAGATTTTTTTTTTTTTAAATAACAAGGACATGAGACCCAGTCTAATAAAACAAGAGCAAAGTGAGCCAAAGATCACCAACAGAACAGAGTAGAAATGAAGCCAAAAACATGGTTGTAGCCATTTCATAAGCAACTTGATACAAAGATCTGTTTATTACCCAACAATGTGACAATATATACAAGACAGTGTGGAATGTGGCATTTACAGGGAACTTCAATGACATGCACAAATACTACTGAAGTTGTTCCAGAACATGTTAAGCTGAATAAATATTCCCTGCTTCAAAAAAATCAATTTTACTTTTACATAAAAATATAATATTGCACTCTTTACAAGGCCAGCAATTTTGCATATTACTTGAACAAGTGGAATTCTGCTTTATAAAAATAAGCTTTTATGAACAACCTCCCAGACCAAGGAGCACAAAAGCACCCCAAAACCACAAAATGTGTTTTCTTTCTTTTAAATAATGCACATCACTTCCACGTGAGCAAAAAAGCTTTTCAGTCTGTGCTTGACCTTACATTAACATTAGGATAATGAAAAACATCATTAAAGCCACTCCGTACAAAGCTGCTACAATATATGCAATTTAAACTCAATTAATACAGTATGCAGCCACTTGATTAATTAAATCAAGGATCAGTCTTTGTCACAGACATGAGAGGACCTTTTTAGATCAAGTTTCCCTAGTCGAAAAAGTTTTTCAAAGTGGGAAGTTTCTGTAAAGACTGTTTGGAATTCTGAAAGTACCGATCTCTTGTGTGCACGTTTGCTTCATAACAACTTGATATTCTCAATTACAGAGTTCAAGGCAGATGAACCTTAAACATGAGGAGACAGAGCAGTTCATCTGTGTGGCAACAGTGGAATATGGAAATGATAAAAAGGCAAAACAAAAGAAAAAAATGTAGCTTATCAGGCTTATGGAGCATTCTTGGGATTTACCTTTCAGATCACTCACAGGTACAGTGTGAATCATGTTTACAGGCTTTAAAATCCAGCTATTGAAATTTTAACTTTTGATCTGGCCCAAGACATCAAATTTCAAGACTTTCACACTGGAGATTTATTATTTTTCCTCTCAAAATAATAGCACCTAGAAATAAATAGCATATTTGCACAATGTACTCCTGTAAACTCTTCCAAATCATCTGATGCCTATGAACATATTAGTCAGGCAGTTAGATTCAAACATTTTACAGTGTATTTAAGTCCAATGTCACTCAAATGGGAGCACACCTGTACTTTCCTTAATACCTTTTTTTTAGATCTCTGAAGCTATATATATATTTTTTTCCTGTCACAAAATGAAAAAAGCTAGTGTTACAAATCTGTGGAGTTAACACTTTACATTGGGGAAAACAAAACAAAACAAAATATCCCCCACAATACCCTGATTTAACTATTGCTTCATGATGCCATGAGATGTGCGCCCATCACTAAGACACAGGTATTTTTTTTATCTGTTGTAAAGACTATTATCCTATCTCAGAGAAGACAGCGAAAATTACAAATATAAAGGTAACAGATTTTATCATTACAATACCGTAAGTCGGTGCAAAAAGCACCTACAGAGTTCTTTGCTTCTCAAAAAAGCAATTTTGAGTGACCTTGGATTTTTAAGTTTTGGGTCAATTATCCCAGAGCCAGCAGTACCACACTCAGCTAATCATGTATATATATGCTGACATTTTCATAAATAAAGAACTTTACACTGCTGATATTTTACAACAGAAAAGAGGGGGATGTCACTATTATTGATTCAATCGTCAAAATTCTTGTGTCCATGAAGTGATTTAAAAAAATACAATTATATTTTATATTGCAGCATTTTGACTTGTAGGTTAGAGCATTTATGTGCCACTTTGCTGGTATTAGAATATATGACCAGAGCTTCCTGTGACCTTAATACTCTTCAAGTTTGTGCATGAGTATACACAATTTTACAATGATCTTAGACTGCCCTTCCTTTCCCCCCACCTCCAATTTCTTTACATCTATTCAGTCATTTTAAGGAATTTTTATTTATTTTATTTCAAAACCCCAGTTAAATAAAGGTTTCTGTAACCTATTTTGTATTTAAAGTGCATCAGAGACTTGAGTTAGCAGCAAAAATAGTCATCAGCCAGCTGCATAGCTGCTAAGGAATGAGTAGAACATGGGTAGCTTCAAGCGCTGCTGGTCCTTGCGACACCAACCTATGACATTTCCATCACTATTAGCTGTGAACAAGTGATGACCATCACAGGAAAATGTAAGGCTGAAAAATAAGAAAACAACCTATATTTGTATCACATTTGACTATTTAAAAGTGGCAGAGAATATTAAAAACACCACAAGAGTACAGCCAACAAAAACAAGCTCCCAAGTAGGGGATTCCCAATAGGGGAGACCCAGCGAGTACTTCAGCTCCATAGTGTTTGCCAATACATACTTAGATTTGCAGCCCATCTGAACTGCAGCTCTGCCCAGCAATTTAACATGCCATGCAGTTTAGTACATTCATTTATTTGCAGTGTCAAAGCAAGTCAGCTGTGCTGATCGTACTCCCTGGGCTGTCACTTCCATCTTCTGAAACTCAAGCTGTCAGGTTCCGTGACACAGCATAGGACTTCTGTTCATTTGGGTATTTCCTAAGCTATAACAGCACTGAAACTCTCCAGTCATACCATGAATATTGTTAGAGAGCATAAAGATCATCATCCATTTTCCATCCCATTTGAGCAAGCTTCTTTAAATTATTCTGAAGCTACTAAAATCATTATCAACAAGCTTTGTGAAATGTTTCTTAAAGGATGTAATTGAACGACAGTAGCTGCGTATCAGACAGCTTTTTGCTTCTAAAACCCAATGATTAATGGTTTGTTTTTTTTAAATAGTGTTCCAGCAATGGTCACAACAAAGTCATCTGTTGAGTGAATTACTCTGAAAAGGGACTGATGCTCCTCTGGGGATATGAAGAATTGGATGCTGTGTGTTCTGAAAACACTGACATGAGAATAATTCTGCTTATATAAATGGTCAAATGGACTCTAATAGTCAAAATTACACAAGCACTCTAAAATGGCAGCTTCAGCCCCAAATTTCATTTGCTCCTTTCTCCACTGTTTCCCTCCAGTCTCAGAAAAAGTGGCTGGGGAAAATGCAATATCTTAATTTGTTTCTGAGGGAGTAAAACCTTTTATGTCTACTCGAATCTGCTCAGGCTAAAAGGCTATCTCTTGATTATTGAACAGCTCCCGGGGAAACACTAAACTTAAGAATAAAGAGCAACTATTGTTCAATACAAGGGAATACTGCTAACTTCAGTCTGGGTTTGCTAGCAGCAAAAAACTAGTTATTATTGCCATTACAAATACAGTATATTTGTGCTCTTTTCACTCCCATGACTAATTCACAGAACTGCATGTTTGTTTTCAGAAATGGTTGTTTATCCCCTGTCTCCATGTCAACTCCATGTCTAATACTCAAGGTCAATTTTTGGTCTTGTTTTCAAAGAAAAATAAGTCTACTGTAAATTTAAAATATTTTTACCTTACAATAGGTTTGGCTGACTTTGAAAATGTTATTTCTCGCACTGGCTTCAAGTCCCATGTACTCCACAGTCTGAAAGAAAGTAATTTTCCTTCACATTAAATTTTCTTTAAAAATACTTTAATGTTATATGTAACTAATTCTAGCAACTGTTAAGTTTAGAAACTGGATACCAGTTTGTCCAAATTTTTTCAAGTCAAATATCAGTGTGACTGAGTCCACATACTCTCAAAATATGAACCAAATTATAAAGTATTTTAATAAATACAGAAGTTCAAATGCCTACCTTACAACTCCATTTTCCAGTCCTCCTGCAATCACGTTGACAGATATTCCTTCAGGCTGATTGGAGAAGGCAACAGAGCAAATACTTTCCCTGCAGTGGACATGTCCCACGAGATCACCATTAACTGTCCAAAGTCTCAAGTCACTACCCCCTCCAACTGTAACAGAACAAAAATGACAATATTAGAAGAAATCTAAACTATACCGAGAGCTATGAAGAAGTATAAAAAAGAAAAATATCAGCTTCGTAAGGGATCAGAAGGTCTAAGGTCATTCCAGTCCCACATGCTGCAGCACACAGAGCCTTCCTGCTTTTGTCACGATGAATGTGCCTACCACCAAGTCACCATAAAATGGTTTAAAAGCTCTAGCACTTCAGAGCTATGGGACACAGTACTTAAATTTTATGCAAATTTATTTTTAATGACCAATTTTCATGTACTAAGATGGAAACAGTAAGAGGGAATTCATATCAGCTATTTAAGTATCTAGTTTTTGAACCGTAAGTTAGATCTGTTCAAATTTCAAGCATTAGCTATAGAACACCTACACTCAACTCAAACCACTGCCTAATCATTTCTGGAGAAACTCCTGTGTTTATGTACAAAGACCCTCACCTCAAAACAATTTTTTTTTTGACCCTCAAATGTACCTGAATCACAGACCGTTGCGATATCACCGGTTGTTTCACTGGCTGAAACTGCAGTCACAGGACTCTTGTGTCCAGCCAGACTCTGGACATAACACAGCCTGAACAAAAGCAGAATAAGCCCAGAGTTCAGACTCAAAACACAGAAAAGATTCTTCAAAAAAAGTATTTCAGTTATCTTCACTTCAAGCAACATTTCACATAACAGTATTACGCATATTCGTTCTAGAACTCCACTACGCTTTGTGGGAAGAAAACAGTTAGGCTTTGCTTTATGTTAAGATATACACAGAATACGCTCTGTCAATAGTAAAGATACCAAGAAGCTGAAAATCAGAATTTACAAGCCAACCAACAGAAAAATGCATATGTATACATTTGTACCTGTTCAAATCCCAAATAATGCAGGTTCCATCTTTGCTGACACTTATCATTATGCTGTATGGTTTGCACACAAACAAGCTTGTTATCTCTGCTGTGTGCCCGTACAGATGGACTTGTGACTCCATTTCTATCTCAGAAGGCTGAAAAACATCAAGACGTAACGTGAACTCGTAACTGAAGTGTCAAAGGCTTTCTGAAAATGGACAATTTTTATTCTTGAATTTCCACTAATGATTCCCATTGCTTTTAAGGAGATCAGTTTAACATTGTTGTTAACACTTAGTTTAATGCTTTATATATTTATATATGTTTTATATAATGCTTTATAAACATACACATCATTAACATTAGTGTTCATGCTTTTTGCTTCTAGGGCTGCAGTCTATGTAAATATTTTGACATAGTCCAATGAAGTGAGGTATGACCTGTGAAAAGGTATTCTACTTTGTCTCAGCTACAGACCTTGAAATTAGCTGATTTGTTTTCTGCAAGACTGTGCTCTTTTTACATGATATAGAAATGACAGATAGTCCTCAATGTTTTAGTTATCTAGAGAATGCACTTGGAAAAATAGAGGCGGGGAGAAGAACAGCTTAGCAAGTAAGATATAGTGTTTATGATAAATTACTGGGAATTCCTCAAGCTGGAAAAATATGCAAGAAATCAAAAACCTTGAAATTGCTAGAAAATAGTTAGAGCAGCAAATTGAACACTGAACACAAGTTGTGCACGGTATTCGATTACTGTCATTTGAAGCAATTCAGACTTCCCAAAACCTGGCTGTAAATCCAAAGAGCTGCTTAATCAGAACAGCAAGACTTTAATTAAAAAAAAAATCTCTGTACAGCAACAAAATGTATGAGACGGACATTGCTCTGCTATATTTCTTCATTTTCAGCAGAATACCTTGTCCCCTCAGGACAAATAACAGGTATATAAACTTGAAAGGAGACAAAAATGAAAGTATCCAGAGACTTTCCTCTTACTTCATAGAAAATTCACATTTTTTGTGCTAAAATAAATGATCTGTGTAATACTGCAACAGTATCTGAGCAAACAAGATTAATGTTTTATACTCATGACAGCTGCCTATCTTAAGCAAGTTACAACAAAGAAGATCTGTCATTTGGCCCTTCTTGCAGTGCATCTTCTCCAGGAAAACAGACATACGATAGAACCAGTTGTCATTATAGAACCAGTGTGGTATCTCGGACATATAAATCCTTTCTTAACACTTACTCATTTTGGAAAAAACATATCAAACTTTTTTCATTATAGGAGCAACAGTCAAGATGCCCAATTCTTTCATGGACAGCTGATTTTGATATCTTATTGTGCTCCTCCCAACCCTTTTAGGTGGTTGCCTGTTGCTCTACATTTCAACACCCAAATCAAAATCAGAAGTCACCTTTAGGAGCTTGTCACTATAGAACCAATTCCAATGGTTCACCAATCCTTTACTTGGTTATTGTAATGAAAAATAGGGCAAGTTTGAACTACAGCACAAGTTATAACATTAACTTAGTAAGTTATAAAATAAATACTTCATGCCTAAAATGCCATGCCCTTTCTTCCCAGATTGCATTTAGATGACCACTGAAGCAGTATCTAGATGTGTGAAAGCACAGGTTTATGTATCTTTAAATAGTGGTTCTTTCTAGTGGTTTTACCTAGATGATTAAAGCACTTCAATGGATAATTTAGATAGGCACTGTGCTGTTTGACTCTCAAACAAATTATTTAAATGCTTCTCCTTCTGCTTACAAGACAACCCTAGCAGTCAAAAAGCAAAAGCTGGAATAAGTCACTTGGCAAAATCTGTCAAAATGCAGCCAAAGTTTTTCAAGAAGGTTTTTTAAGCTAATAACTAGAGAAAACAGACGATGTCAAGTACAACAGGAAACTATTTCTGATTTCTGACAGCACGGCTCTTTGGATTTGTATCCCATGAACAAAATGCCAATTTTACTTATGCGTTAAATTTTTAGAAACATGAATTAGGCCAAAGTGTTCACGTTTCAAGTACTTCATTATAACAGACCGTTTACCATCACTGCACAGCTGACTAGGTGCATACAGAACAGATGCTAGGAAGAGCATTTACATTCCCTACTTCCTTGGCTCAGATAACTGACTTAACAGGAGCTACAAAATTGGCAGCAAGGTCAGTCTGCCCAGGGCATGTAAAACTGTCAGTGCTGAGGAGTTCAGCAGAGATAGTCTCAAAAAAAAAAAAAAAAGAGGACATCTGTGCAGCAAGAAAACTCTAAATGAAAATACTTCTTTTTAGGAAACATAAGAAACTTGATCGTAAGCACACATTACCAGACTTTAACACTGTAGAAAAAAGAATAGTGAATTTCTATTTTAGTACTTCAAGAAGTGCTAAATAAAAATCAAAATCTCAGTGCATGTTATTTAGAAAATCACTTTTTTTCAGCAGTCAGTAATTAAGATACTTTAATTTTCTTCTTCTTAGGCTTGCAGGCTTGAAGTCCTATTTTAGTTTTTAAACTCGAAGCTCCTAAGCTCAGAAAAGCTAAAAATCACTAAAACCTAGAAGTTATCACTGAATGTTTGTTTTTCTCAGTCTGAGCATCATTCGTCATTGCAGAAAACAGGAAACAGTATAGTGGATCATATCAAAGTTCCCTCTAGTCCAGCCTATTGTACTGGCCAAAGGGTATACAACAGCACAAGCATGTTTACTGGTGTCCAAGCTAAACTTGAGAAAGCACTTACTCTAGTTGTTGATGTAGGTAATCCTGTACATATAACCTAAAAGGACTACTCAAAAATATTACAAAGTTATGAGGAGTAGTAGAGGCTAGTGCTGGAAGAACTCAGAAGCTCTGAGAATCTGAGGCAGAAGATAAGTTTCCAGTTCTGTTTGCTTTCCTAGCATACTTATTATCACATAGCATCAGAGAAGTTTCTATTAGTACCTCAGCAACACCACAAGAGTAAGTGAGACATGTTGCATCTGTTACTTCCCTCCCACCTTCCCCCTTGAGGAGTATGGCATATGGTGAAAGGACTTAGTGATTAATATACATAACATCTAGCACAGAATCTTCTGTATTTGGAAGGAGTATTTCAAGTTTTGCTTACTTTTAAAAAAGGTGTTCCACAATTTCAATTAAGAGGTTGAAAGGCTCTGTGTCCTTTGTAGAAAGGAGCTCCCTTTTTTTAGGGAGCTTTATTTTACTAGAGAGCTTCAGCCCCAAATCCTAGCCTGAGCCCACAGCTGTATGTGTAGTCAGTTCTGTGTGAAATGACAGCTAAATAAATGCTAGTTGTACATGAAGAAGAAAGTAAGACTCCCACCTAAACATACACACTGAGGTAAACCTAGCAATTTCAGAGAGCATCATTTAGAAATAAATACTAAGCAAGGACTTGATCTTTCAAAGAAAAGTTATGAATACCAATTCCTCTTTGATTTCCCTGTTAAAAACAACAAAACTAGTGAACATTTCTAAACCCTTAAATATGAATTCTGAAGATACTTACTGTATTGCTTGTGAATCTGTTCATATATGCTGTGATGACACCAGATTTACTACCTGTAAAAAGCTGGCAGCTGTCTGGCACCCATGCACAACTTGTTACCTGAAAAAGAACAAAATAAAGCAAGAAAAGAAGAGTTAAAATAGAAGCTATTTAACTGCTGTTTTCATTATGGTGTAGCATTTGGTCATGTTGCTTTTTACTGATTAACCTAAGAAAACCCATTAGAATACCTAATCTAAAAAAGAAATCCAAGACCTGCTGTAGGTTACACTTGCTATGATTTTAGAATCAAAGACAGAAGTTGTTTGCAACCCAGAACCTACAGCCAAAGGGGGATGAATTGCTGCAGAATAACTGTAATCCTACAGCCACACTGCAAGCCAGAATCTTTTTAGTAGACAAGTCACCAGCCACTTAACATAGTAAAGACAGAGGGTTCTCTAGCAGTTTAAGCAATCTTTCAAGAGAGGCCTAATCTTTCATGGAATTCTGCATCTAGCAAAGCATCTTTATTTTTTCCGCTTTATTCTTTACTGCCTAGATTTTTAAAGACTACTCCTCCCCCACCCTTTTTTTAGATTAATCTTAGTTTTCAAGATTATTGCTTAGTTTTTATAGATGCATACCATTTTTTTTCCACGTGAGGGAAACTACCAAAAAAACTCAAAACAAACAGCCCACAAATGCATATCAAAAGGGAACTTTGTTTAACACAATAACACATTCCAGAGGAATCACTGTGACATGAGGGACACATTCCAAAGGAAAAGACTAAAGCAGAATAGCAGGTCATCTAGTGCACTAAATCTAAAGTTGTCTTTGGATTCTCATCCCTCAAAATAAGATTTGCTGGCCACAAGTCTTGCAAGAATGAAAACAAAAATAACTACTACACATAATTAAACTAGCAATATTAAACTGAAAACTAAAAGACTAAGATTTTTACCTGATGGAATTGAGAGCTCTGTATGAAGTTCACTGGAGGCTCACTTTGCTTGCTCTTCAGTCTTAAAATGTTATCAGCATATCCCCAGCTCAGGATCGCTGACCACTGAATATCAGTGCTGTGCATGCTCCTCACGCCTGAGGAAAGGAATAAAAAAATTGTAACATGACAGCAGCAGTGTCACTGACAGGGAGAATTCAAAGGGACATTTTCTGTTAGGCTATGGTTTCAAACCAGTAGTATAGATTTCAGATATAGGGTTTTAGAGATCATTTAATGTTTATACAGTTTGTAATATAGACAATGAAATGCTGCATCTTGAGGGGGAGGAAAAAGAGGAAGAGTTTGACAATACTTTCTATCAGCTAGAGAGGTGATTATTCATAATTTCTGAAGGAGAATATTATTTACTTTTGAGAACTAAAAGTGAAGTCTTCAATGGAACTAAGACCTTCGGTAGCCAAATTGAAGATGCTGGAACTATAAGCTATTTTAAAGAAAAATTACTTAAAACTTAACTACTGGATGCCTCTAATCTGGAAAAATCAAAATGCAAATCCACTCATCCAGGAAAGACACTACACATTTAAGAGTTGTTCACAGTTGTTGGCCAAACAGAATAAATCTGGGGGAGTTGCTGGAGGATAACAGTAGGATTAGATTAACCTTTTTTATGACTATCTTTTGAGGGGACTACAAAGCAAAGGTACTCATACCTTGCTCCTTGCTATATATCATCAAAAGGCAAAACTTGCGCGACAAAGCACAGATAGCTTTGGTTGGCAAGGCCTGAAGAGATCCAAATCTTTCTCCATTTGGTTGGCTAAAGCATACGACAGGGTCTGGAGCACTCGGGGATCCAACGTATTCTCCCCACTTCAAACCTTTTATCCACGGCAATGGACTCTGAAACAAACACAAATAATGTTCACATTAAAAGCAGGTAAAAGCTTTGCATTAAGCCAGATTATTCATATGAATTCTCAAAAATGTTCAGGTAAGGATTACTAAAGTATTGTAAAACATGAAAAAGCCAGGTAAAACACTTGACAGTATCATCAGCTAAACTTAGTTTTAAGAAAGTTCTCAGTTATTCTGTTTCTCACTTAACTCTAGGAGAAATAAAGTCTGAGGTAAAGAGGAACTGTCCTATAGACACTGATGTTGGTGCAAAGAATTAAAATATATGCTTGTCTACCCTAGGTAGGTACACAGAACATAGAATTCATCATCAAAAGTATAAAACCAGCCAAGTGAAGAGCTCTCCAGCTCTTTGCTTTAATCAAGATGAATTTAGATCCACTTTACGGCATGCAATATATCAAAAATGCATAAAAAATTTCATTAGTGCTTCACTAATTTCATATATTTTTCATAGTACAGCTTTGTCAAAGGAACAAGTACAGCTGCAGCCAAAGGAACATTCACTGAAATGTTCTAGCAATGACAACAAGAAATCAGGTGAACTATTGATTTAGGTATTAGAGTTCCTAGGTTCCTAGGTCACCAGCACTCTTGGGGATCCTGAAATACTAGGTACTTTTTATTAGATCCAGGAAATTAGAAGATAAGTCTTGCACTACAAGATTACATATATATATATATACTCTCTCTATATATATACACACACACACACACATATATATATATATATATGTATACACACACAATATATATACACATACACACACACTTTAAGCTAGAACTAAAGATACTACAGGCATTTTGTTCAACTGAATAAGCAAATATCCACATCTTAGAAGATATGGCTGTAAGTCAAATTACTCATCTCCTCTCATTTGTTCCAGTTCAGTGGCAAGAATGCTGGTGAGGATGTACCGAAAGCACTAAACTTAGTAATTAAGGCCTCGCATACAAATCCTCGTATGTCAGGTAAATTATAGACAATTATGAGAAAGCCTATTCTTCTGTAGACAGCTTTTGTAAGAGGCATGAAGCAGAATCTCTGAAACCCCCTATCTGTGGTAACGCACTTTGTATAACCAATTCACCCAAAAGAGTATAAATCTGCAGAGACACTTATACACAAGTCTGCTGGACGCTGGAGTAAGGAAGGTAAACAGGGAGAAGGGGCAAAAAATACATTTCTATCTTGCTGGAGTAGGAGGAAGGGAGGAATCAGCCAGTCTTGTCCCCCTGTGCTAAGGGCAAAGAGTCTGCTAGACAGTTCCTTTAAGAAGTTCACACTCTCCAGGGAATGGGGAAAACAATCTGGAACAAAAGAGGATACAATGCCAGTCTTAAAAAAAAAAAAATAAAGAATACAGACGGTACTTTCAGTTATTCAGAGGTGAACCAAAACGACATACTGGATATACTATTTCTTTGGTATGCTCTCTAGTTTCTCTAAAAGCAAACTGCACTAATAATCCCATGGCAGCAGGAAGTTCTCCTTCTATGATGAGCCTGGATCCCGGCCTGCTAACATGCGCTGCATGGAACAGCTGGCGAGGCGTTTGTCCATATGTTTTTATCATTGTTTCAAGAGCTCTTCTCTGAACAGGATCTTCAACAGCAGAAACGTCCATCCCAAAATATGTCTAGACAGCAGGGGGGAAAGAAGAGTAAGTTTTAGAAATTCATTTTTGAGAAAGATTTCTCAACATACACATATAAGATTAGAGCAAAACTTTTTTTGTTGTTAAGGTTTGCCAGAAGCCATCCAGCAATGGCTATACCAATTTAAAAGCAACTGAAAACAGTAAACTTTCCTTAGCTGCTCCAACATGCACTTCTTGAGTAAGTTTTATCAAAGATTTTTTTTTAGTAGACCTTTAGCTTGCGCAAAAATAGAAGGGCTTCTGATAAAGATTTTCTGTAAATGCTTTTTTATTACTATATTAAGACTTCACTTTGGAAGAAGGAGAGTAAAAGCTTCGCTATTTTAGGAATTAAAATTATTTTCTTTCTCCCTTCTCATACTGAAAGCTAACTGCACTTCTCATTGCACACCACATCCTTCTCAGTCACACCAACAAGGCCTCGACTTTCAACTTCAAAAAGCTGTGAATACATTCTCAATAACATAGCATTTGAAGTACCAAATAGTAATCTAATAAATACTTACAAGTGGGTGGGGAAAGACAGGAAGATATTTGGGTGACTATTTGGAAAGAAAAAAGCCACCACTATCAAGCCTCACTCCCATTAGCTCCTTGACAAATACACAGAGCTTGCTACAGGAAATACATTCTACTGAAACTAGGACCGCCTGACAGAGCAGATCATATGATATTAAGGATTTAGTTTATTAAATAATGTAATCCAAGATCTGAAGTGCTACAGTTAAGCAAGGAGTGATGCTCTGGAAAAATCTTTACATTGAAGAACTACTTTCTTAAGATTAAGTTTACTGAAAGAGAAAATTCTTACTAGCTGGATAGAACATAGACACGTAAATAGAAGGAATTAATACCAATACTGAACTCAAACTGAATTATTTGACATTATCAGAAACTGCAGCAGAACCTTTCCGAATGAAAGGGTTTTTGGAATGAGGAAGCAGCAGCTATATGGACATAGGGGTGTATAGAGACACATACACCTACCAAGTTCTTACACACGATTACAGAAAAGCTAGCTATTCTGAAAGCAGAAACAAAAAGCACACAACTCCAAAAATGCAGCACACAATTATACTCTGCCTAGATAGGCAAGAAAGATTAATGCCGATTCACTAAGTAGATCATCAGTAATGTCCTGAAGTGTTTAAATAAAGCCTCTGCTTACTCCTCAATGCTTCTGGAGCAAGGGAACATAGTTACTCCAAGGGAACTTGCTCCAGAAGGCTGAATATTTTCCAAGTTAATCAGGCTGCACTTCTTCCAACATCAAGCTACAATATACAATGAACAAATGTGCTCTTCAACAAGTACTTACTGCAGGATGAAAGACATTAATAGCCTGAACAGAGGCCTTGCCTTTCTGCTTATAACCAAACACCAAGTCGATCCAGTGACAGATTGTCTGGGAAACATGGTCAGACTCCAAAGCCTGACGATGAATCAAGATGAAGAGACGAGGATCATTGCGAGCCCAAGGTGGAAGGTTGACGTGGTTAACTCTGTCACCATTCTGACGCACTCCAAAATCAAAACCTAGAAACAGAGGAATAAGCACTTCAATATTTTGGTTTACAGTGACTTTTGAAAGGTATTTATAGGGTTCTATGAATGCTAACAATTAGTCTCAGTGGTTACTTAAGCAAAGTAGTTCTGTTAACAAGTCACACACACTTGCACATTCATTAAAACACGGAATCACCCACATCAGATGTTTTCATGAAAACATCTGAAGCCCTACATAACAGCTTTTGCAGTATAACCCCAAAATTCACGCCAGATATTTCCCCACACGTCTATTGCCTAGTCAATTTAATCAAGGGACATAACATAAATGTTCTCAGTTTCAACCCATGGTCTGAATGCTAAAGCTGTTTTTGTTATGCAGTTTTGGTATCCTCTTAGTATACCTTCTCTGTTAACTAGAAAGTCTGGAAGGTAGAAAAATTCTGGGATAAGCTCCTTTACGTCAGTCATTGATTCATAGGAAGAGAGGCGCCAGGTTGTGTTGGTAGAATGAAAAGTTCTGTCTGGGATGTCAAAACTTTGATCTGTAAAGAAATCCAAACTGAATTTGTTACATCGATGACAGACATGGTACCAGTTGCACATCTGCAACTTCAACTTAACTGCTCATCAGTTACCTGAGAACATTTAGAATTCTTTTATTTCAATTACTGGATGTTACACATGAGCTGGAACTTAAATAGGTCAGTTTCTAAATATACACTGAAATGTACAGGTTTATGATTTAGCTTGATAATTTCAGAGTGTCCATTGTGAAAACACTCAGCAATTTGGATTTGATAAACTATTCTGAAACAAAGCAATGTAGGGCTTTCCTGGGTCACTGAGACTAGATCCCGATATGAAAGGAAAGTGCAAACAAAAGTAATCTCACCTTGATAGGCCAAAAACATTTTAGTGAAGGGTGGCAGCCTAACCAGGAAATGAAGCACAGTTCCACTGTTAGAGTAATGAGATCCATAGTGATAAGGCTGTACAGGGGGCATTGGATCATCTTCTCTTGCTCCTTTACGGTACTCCTCTTCCAGATACTATAAAAACAGTAGAAAAAAAATCACCAATCTATTTAGATTTCAACACAGATGACGCCTTTGTTATCAGGCCCAAATGCTGCGATCACTTACATGATGTTTCAACACTTCAACTCCTCAGAAATCAAGATATACTCAAGACTATAACATCTCTATTTAAATAAGGTTCCCACCTTCAAAGCCTGCTACAAGATACAACTTTTTGAAGAATCTATCCAGTTTTGCCACCTAAAAGTATGCCATTCAACTACTACTCTAGCAACTGTTCTGAAAGCCCATTTGAACTATTAAACATGTTCTTCTAAAAAAAAAAAAAAAAAAAATCTTAAAAAACCCACATAGTCTACATCTGAAGCTCAACTCCTTTTGACATCCATTCAGCTAGACTGTCAACTTATATCACAAACCAGAAAGTTTGGCACTTTACAGAAACTATAAAAATGCTATGTTGACACTAGAAAAATAAGAGAAAATCCTAGTCCCTCCAGGCCAACAACAAAAAAATAAGACCTTGCCTAAGTCATTTAGGAATAAAACTGATCTTTTAAGGAAGACAGATTCAAAAGTGATTCAGCATCAAATACCTATATTAAGAAGTGGTCACTCATTAGTCCTTTGATACTTTAGCTAGGCATCGAAGTATGCTTCAAGTGAATTTAAATGACCTTCTTTGCAGTTTTTGTTACTTCTGCATTATTTTTCTTGCTTTCTAACACTAATGAGTCACTATGCAGGCTTTCAATACTAAATGGAGGAAATGTTTTTTTATATATATTTCTTGCCTCTGAGGCAATTTCCTTGAGGAAAAATCCCCAGGCCATAATATAGATGTAAATTTGAAAGTACAGTTAGATGCTTTCCAGCCCCAGTATGTCATTTCTTACTGAAACAGGTAAAACAATTCTCAGGAAACAATGCATTGGAAAACAGAATTCCATAGATTGTAAATACTGGATTTGTTTCATTAAGGAAATTTAAACGACAAAGCCTCCAAGTTTTTTTTTTTTTTTTTTTTTAAACATACTACATGCCGCGGGGATGGTAAAAAATATTCACACAGAGGGAAATTACTAAATTGAGAATTATCTTAAATACCTTATAAGTATCCACGTATCGATCCTCCTTTTCCTTAGACTGCACAGCTATGGGCTTGACCAGATTTCTGTAATACAAAAAGTACTGATATTTTGACATTTTTAAAATGATATGGATGCACACGATTTAATAATGCATTACTAAGAAAAATGGCTTTTGTCACATGAACAGGACAACAGCTAAATTTAAAAACAGCATTTTATAAAAGTTTATGAAAGAGTAAAGGCCACATTCAGTTAGTGCTAAAAGCAAACTCAGATCCACATGCTACTCACAGCAAAAATAACAGACAAACCAGTGCACTCAAAGAGCTTCTTTTTCAAATTAAGGAAACCACTTAAAAATAGAGACTTCATGACACCACTGTTAAATCAACTTAACAATTTATTAAGATAGGACAGCTGACTTAGCACTATTGACAGTCAAGGCAATATGATTTTGTAACTGGCAATATTATTTACAATATTATTTCTACTCCTATTTAGCTTTCATTAATTTGCTCAGAAGTCTTTAGTCATGAATTTAACCATGTGAATTTAACCACTATTAAGTCATTTATCATGATGTTCAAGATGGTAGACAACAAGTCAAATCCAAAACATCCTGTGACACTCATTTTTTGTCATTTCATTTAAACGGTGAAGCACAGACTCATTGTAGAAAACCCAGGTTACTAAAGATGAGGCTTATTCCTCAGTAGTTCCATTTATCTGTGTGCACCGTTTAGTACAATGAAGTTAAATAGCTACACTGAAATAACCACTTCAATCATATAGAAATAACCAGTTCCAAACTTTTCATATTACCTATATACTGATGGGTCATTTAGGTCCAGTGTTTCATTGGTGTAGTCAGAAAGTATAAAGGGAAATACTGGATACTGCATAAGATCATTGAAGGAGCGGCCCGCATGTTTGTTTAAATGAGTCAAGTATTCAAAGTTAGTAATCTGTCCTGTGCACCAGAGGTGGGTCAAAGCAGTAATGTTTCCATATTCCAAAAGGTTAGGCAAATTGTTAGTTAAGATGTTGTGGTACACATCATCGCGGACCTAAAAGAAAACATCACAGATTTAATCACAACTTAAAAAGCTTCAGGCTCATTAAGTTCTTCCTCATTTACAAATTTTCAGAGATCTACTGTAATGAAGTAATCCTCAGTATTACTAAGCTTTTCAATCATCAGGCATCTGAGATGCATTTTGCAATGGAATTGTGTTTGTCTAGAGACCTGGTTGAGCACAGTTGTCAATAGTGTTAAGCAGAATTCAATATTAGTCCATGCAACAAATCTCCTTAAAAACTAACACATGAACGTACATTATGAAGAAACAGCAAAGTGTTTTCATTATTATGCAATCAATGCACATTACCTTTGTGTTATCAAAAGCCAAAAGTAAGGTTCTGCCATTTGTCAAAAATATTTCCACAGCATTGTCTCTTAGCTGCCACCATCTCTTATGAACTTCCTTAATTTCCTCATAGGTCCAAGAAAAGGATGCTGGTTCAGTTTCTCCATGAAAACTCTGAGAAATTCACAATCAAAAAGAATATTTAAGCAGCAGCTTTTCTACACAGGAAACCCCTCTTCAACAGGACCAGTTTATAGCTATATAGCATATATTAAGGTAGACCTAGATAATTTTTCTGTAATGCTTTAAGGCATTACTGTGACTTTCTCTGTATGCAGAGAGGTTATGGAGTCTCCTTTTCTGGAGATCTTCCAAACCCACCTGGATGCGGCCCTGTGCCACGTGCTCCAGTTGTCCCTGCTGGAGCAGGGAGGTTGGACTAGAGGATCTCTAGGCATCCCTTCCAACCTCAACCATTCTGTGATTCTGATTTCCCGATCAGTTGTGGTTCCAGGTTTCAACATAAAAGAGCTCTCTCCCCACAGGACAAGAGGGGAGCTACAGCATACAAAATAATGGAAAATCAGTAACCGCGATCCTGTAGAGTACAGCAAAATTTATGTATTTGAGAGTTTCTGCACTGTACTTCTTCGTGACCAAGCTTCCACTAAGACTATTTCAGATACCAGCCTGAGCGAGCTCTGGGCATTTCTGTTACACTCCATCCAAGCTGAACTCTGGAGTGACTGATAACCATGTCCAGAAGACTCCTCAGAATCACCCCCTTCACCCTCCTTCCCAGCCCAGTTAGATGAATCTTCCCATCTTGGTTCTGTCCATGCTGCTATCACCAACTCCACAGCCAGTCTAACAGTGACAACATTAAGCCCAAACTCATCAGCTTGGCTGACCCTGTCCAGAGATCTCTAACCAGTGCTACGGCAGTCTTAGGAGGAGTAGAGAATAGTGAGGCCCTAAGAGAGCACAGCCTATGCAGCATACTCACAGGATTCTCAATAGTGTCCGAGGCATTGTCTTCAACAAAATACATGCCGCACTTTCCTGAAGGGAAAAGAGTGGCAAAAAGCTGTATGAGGTTGTTTGCATATTGCATCTTAACCTTACACAAGTATTCACTGCTGAGGTTTTAAGAGTTGTGTAAGTAGTATGTAGACAAGGCTGTACCTGAGAGAAGTAGAATTTTTCATTCCACCTCTTTAGGTCACATTTTTAACTTTCAACCTAACTACAGGCCAAAGAAAACACATGCAAACAACAGAGAAGGGAGAAATTAGCTAAAAGATATAATTCCTGGTAAGTCAGTAATAGTTCAAGTACTTAGCAGTAGTTTTCCTCCCAACATGTCCATAACAATTAAGTTACCTTTTGGGGAGAAGGAAAACATCTACAGACAAGTTTGCATTTGGCGCAGAAGAAAGAGTTGTGAAGACTGAAAATTCTACTTACCTAGCAACAGTTCACCAGCAGTCTCTCTAGAAGGTGCCACACTGATACATCTTCGATTAACTCTGAAATATATTTAAGTTGTGTTGCTTGCGGGTTCATGTATTAATTCCACACTTCGCTAAAACTAACCATCTCCAAGACAGACCTCAGAACTCTGTAAGCTTAAGAATTCAAATTCAAAAAGGGGAAAGGAAATAGATCCTCAGCCTTCTAAACTTTCACACAAGTGTACTTGTATTGAATCTATTGCCATGTTCTCTGATGTTATTCCAGGAGAGTTAGCTGGTCAATTGATATAATTGGTGGGTCATGTTTAGCATAATTTATAAAAAGCCTAGAGGATGAATGTATTAATTTGCTTTTGAACTCTGATGGGAAGACCTACCAGACCATGTTGCAATGCATGTCTTACATACAAGCAACAAGTAACAAAACACCATCAGATTATCCCACAGAAGGCCCATCCCATATCACACTAGATAGTTGCTTCTACTGATTTTGAAAGATGCACAGATACTGTATAAGAGTCAGAAAACCCACATCTTTGTAAGTTATACCTATCCTGTGAATGTAGTAAATAAAACCTCAGCATTTAACGTCTGTCTCCTTTACCTCACTCTCAAATACTTAGAGAACAAATTACACCAACAAAGACTTCTCCTTTCAAACAGCGAAAGGAGAGGGGAGGTTGATCTTACCCAAAGCCTACCTTATATGCTCACTTGCTGCTTTGTCCTTTACAGTAGAAGAGTGAGAAGAATATGTTTTGTCTTCAAACAGGTAAGACAAGGGAGGCTTGATCATACCTGTTATGAGGGGGAAAAAAAAGAACAAACGCTTAAATATTAAGAAACTCTCATTCATGACAACTCAAATACTCTTACAAGACTTAGCAACAATAATCTTGCTAAAGTTACCTTCTTCCTTCTGCCTATCTGGGAGAAGGTACTTATTTGGTATAGTTAAATAGCACCTCTGCAATCGTCGCCTCTCTCTATTTGGGCCCTCTGTTGGATCCAATTGCCAAGAAGTTGGGTAATACACCGGGTCATACCAGAGTGCTCTGAAAAAAAAAAAATCATGTTAAACTTGGCAACGGAGATGGTATATACGCTTACGTATTCCATTTTTCTTTAATTGGTAGAAAGGCAGAAGGTCCACAGTACTATACTGGGCAATTATCTCTGAGGAAAAACAAACCAACATACAGTTCACACCTGAAATCTGTAGTCCTTTATCTTCTTCAACTATCCCACTGACCAAGTGGTTATGAACTACTTACTGTAAGACTCAAGTAAGACTCCTCTGAGGAGAGACGCAAGGTATCCAATACAATATTAAATATATATCAACTGCTCAAAGATGACCTAATGCTCAACTACTGTAAATGTGACTTATATGCAAGCTCTGCAGTGGCAAAACTACTATCTAGTTCTTGGTCAATTTTTTTGGATGACATCTAGTATCTTTTCCTCTATGCAGAAAAGCGAACCTGTATTTCCAAGTCAATATTACAGCGAATGACGTGAAAAAAAGGAATGAATGAAAAAAGAAGCAATTCAGTGTAGTGCAAGCTATTAAATCCCTTATGCTATGCACTTCATTCTGTTATGAACATTAAAACAAAAAAGTCTTCAACAAAAGTATTTGTCTAAGACAGAAAAAACACTTGGCTGCCCACCTGAAAAATCAGAGAATAAATTAAATATTTTACCAGTGGAGCAGTCTGATGATTAGCAAAAAACACTCCAATTTTAATACCATCTACATTTCAAGTGCTTCTAATTTGAATGATAAGCACAGAGTGCTGCAGGACAGGTCTATAATGAATAACTTACCGATCATGGGTCAGCTGCTGAACAAGTTCCTGCCAGTGTCTGCTGGCACTCAGCTCTGCCTTATACATCCCCCTAATGTGCTGAATCACTTTCTTCCTTTCCATTCCCTGGGATAGTGAAACAGCCTGTGTGATGTCTCCAGCTATTTTGGAAATATCTTTTGATTTTGTATCCAGACGTTGAAAGAGACTGGGAGATGGGAGGGGAAAGAAAAAAAAAAAAAAAAGAAAAAAAAAAAAAAGGAAAAAGGTGATTTTTAAAATGCCAAGTCAGTACACCGAAATGGGTAGGGAAGCCAACCCAAAGTCCTTAAAGTTCCACCAGTTTGGCAGTAGATCTCCAAAACACTTGTTACAGCAAATTCACAGCAACTTGACCTACATTCACATTTGTGATGTTCCAAAAAAACCAAACTATTAACCATAACTATCAAAGAAATGTCAGTATGATCAAACAATTGATGATTAAACATTAGTCCTTGACTAATGTACACACTTTACATTAAAGCCCTGAAGAACAGTAATTTAGTACTACTCAAATTCAAGCTAGTCAAAATACTAAAGTCCAAATGACCATACCTTCAATCAAGATATTTTGATAATGGCATAATAAATATCTGAAAGCTAACAACTGCTGTTAATGTGAAAGAAGTGTTTATGACTCACATAGGCAGCTTTGCAGTGAGATACACTGAATATGCTTTCAAAGTTCCTTTAAGCAAGCACTTACTTTTGCTGATTATTAGCCATAGTCTTCTCCCAAGCAGCTTTGTTTACACCCTCTTCCATCTCATATTTCTTCTGATCCTTAAAAAAAAGTCATGTTAAGCTGGAAGAAAGTAGAGGCTAAAGGCTACAGCAATTATAAAAGGAGAAGGGAAAAAACTATCATTTGCCGATATCATTTCAGCATTTAAAACCATTAAGTCTTTCAGTTACTTTAATATGTTTAGATGCCATTTTATATTTTTTTGCAAGAAGCAATGAAAGTTTTTTTACTGTCAACAAAAGTTACTAAAAAGTTTATTCTGAACTATCAGCTTGGCCTTGGTAAAGTCATATACTTAAGAGCATTAACACGTAGGCTTGTGGTAAAGTGTTTAGCATGCATAACATTTTGAATCCCCAAAGAACTGCAAAAAGCATGAGCCATGCTCAAGTTAAAACACAGCTATTGTCTTGTATATGGGGAACACTATCCCCCTTGCTGCTGCCCCTCCCCAAGATACAATTGTCTTAAATATATCTGATTTCTGAAGCAACATTTTTTATTCACAAACCTCTTTCAAAGCTTTCATTAGATCTGGTTTTGGTGGTGGGCTGAGTGGGATGCACTTGTAGCCACAACTTTTTAACACATTCATAAAATCTCCTGCTGCTATTTGTTCTTCTTTGTTCATTTCATCACTGTGATTATACATTAACTCATATAAGTAGAGCACTAATTTAGGTCCATGCTAGAAGGTGAACAGAAGGAAAAAGAGGAAAGGGTGTAGTCATTCATTTCTGCAATACAATACTGAGCATTCCCACACTCCTCACCCTCCTCAAAATCTTTAATGTCTTTTCCAGTGAGCCTGGACATGTTTCTTTCTTTAAATGGCAGGAAAAAAATAGAAATGGATGCTCTGAAGTCTCAAGGTAAACTTGGCTTAAACTAGAAGAGAGAGCATGCTGAATTTAATCCTCCACACAACAAAAATTTTCCCAACTTACTTTTGAATGGCCCAGGGCAACATTAAGCTTCCTTATCAAACCCATTAACTTAGCTCCTTCTATAACTTGGCTTACACTTTAGGAAATATGTGCTATAGGCCCTCAATTTTGTCCACTTAAGATACTTGTCCCTTTTTCACTTAACCAAACTCGCTTTGAGAGATATTAATAAAGATAAGTGGATATGGGTGACAAGGATACTCAACATGACACTCCCAAAAGAAGTCACTGCTGTGTATCTGTTCTTTCCTTTTCCATCTCCTGAAGAACTCTAGCAGCAAAATTCCCATCCAATTCCTGTTCAGAAAATCTAAAAAAATGCCTTGTCAAGCTTATACAGGAAACGGCACTGTGCACAACCAAAAAAGCTTTCCTGACAAATCCAGAAATGCAAGGGCCATCCCTCAGACCAATTTTAACCACGGACAGTTCTAAATAGCTTACGAATTTAAGCCAGAATTTTTGAGCACAAGTTCGGGCTTCTTTCTGTCACTGAACTTACTTGCAAATTTGGGCTAAGACAATCCCGTATAATCTCTTGATTGTTTGCTTCATGCATCATCTCCAAAGCCTGCTTTCTTTCTTGCAGTGGCCTTGCTGGAGACAAGGTGTGCACGAGAAGTCTCCCAAGTTGCGTACGAAATGTGTCCTTGCACGAGAAAAGGATTCTCTTCCATTGTTGCTTGGGTGCATTCATTCTGCTGCTGCCCTAAAGAAATGAGACATTTCTCCCTCTTATTAAAAGGTTTAGTTTTCACATAGTTTTCACATAACAAAATTCAGTTAATATGATAAAACAGAAAGCAATAAATACTCTTCTCTAGAGTGTTTAAACTTAATTTACAGTCTGATACTACAGATTAAAAGATGTTTTAATGATGAAAGAATAATAAGAATTTTCCACCTTGCTTTGTGGTTGTTAGAAACGGAGGTCTTGGCTAAAAGAAATATTCAGTTAATCAGAGGAACCATGCAACAACAAGCACAGAATGAAAGTGAAAACTGTGAAGCAGAATTAAAGGCTTTTCTTTACTATCATTGCTTTTGTTTTGAACAGTCCTTTTCCCCTTAATCACTAGTTTGAGTATTGGATTATCTCATAAAGGTTCAGAAACCAGTTTTTTAATGCAGATACTAGGACCCAAAAGGAAGCCTGCAGCCTTTCGAAAATACTACAAATCAGCCATGTTAGAAAGACCTCACAAACTTTAACAAAAATTAGGTTGAACTACTTTTTCTTATAGAAACTTAAGAGCAAAGAGGCAGAATGGAACAGTAAGTTATTATTTCCAATAAATTCATTTTGAATCACTCATGAGGAACCTTATCAGCTTAGAGATTTTGACAGGCTATCAGCTGTATGCTGAAAAGAGCCAGCAATGCTGGTGGAAGGGAGAAAACTGCATTCTGTCCCCCAACTATATGATCAGTTCCAAAACATTACTGGTATAGAAATTGCTCTGATAACAAGTCTTTTATCCATCACCTATAGATGCATAGCATATAAACGGGATTCTTTTATAGTCTACACAAAAAAGTTAACGTTTGTGTGTTTACTCAAGCAGTAGCATTTTACCAATTTATCAACCTTGAGTTGACTTGAAAGGCTTGTTCCCATGAACAGGAAACTTCTATGTAAAAAAGTTCCTAATAAATGAACCTTTAGTAGTATGCTGTAATATGGACACCAAATTAGTTACTTACAACAGATGCTTTGATCCCTTCTACCAACATTTTGAAGGTTTCTTTAAGAAAAGGATTTATTCTGGTAGGCAGTTCTTGCTGGCTTTCCTCTTCTGAAACTTCCAGTTGGGATGCTGAAAGTCTGCTTTGACTTGTGGCTTCTGTTATACCCAGTATATCAAGACATTCCTCGGTAGATGCTAAAAATTGAAGAGGCATAAATTGCTCAGTAATCTCTACAAAGATATTCCAATGTTCTCTTGGTTGCCAGTAAAAGAAATATTGCCTTTATGACCACATCTAAAAAACACCCCCAAATCAACCTAATTTAGTATTTATTTTAATACCTCTACAAACCAGTTCATTGAGAATCACACTTCACATTCATCATGGAGCAGTTCAATTTTGTCGCACAAGCTAAGTTTTCTGTTGCTTCTTTAGAATTTGAACTAGTCCCTAGACATGAAGTCTGGTTAATAATTCTATCCATTTCCCAGAAAGAGGTAAACTAATGATTTTGAAGAGACAGAAAACGCTCTTTGTCAGAGTTGTATCTTCATTTCATAATTCAGGCAGTTAAATGAACTGGGTAACTTGGAATTAAAATATCTTCTTCAATTCATTCAGATAAACTGACAATCCAATTTGGATACAGTCATGTAATACTAAGAGACAAAAATTACAAATACATGCTTTAACGTTAAATCCATTAAGGTAGCTACCATTACTTTCTTCTCAAACACTGCAAAAACAAGAATCCACTTTTTATGTAAAATTCCATTAGACCTGTCAAAGCAGCAGGGTACAAAAAAATCCTACCTAAATAAATGAGTCTGTTAACAGCTAGAACAGTGAGTCTCTGCAACCTTTGCACAAATTCAATCTCAGAGGCTCGGACAGGATTTTCTTGGCTCATTCTCCGCTGCATCATCATGTTGAATTCTTCGCTTGCTACTGAACGCATTTTCATCAGCAGAGCATCAGACTGAGCAAGGGAAAATTTCCTGGAAACTTTAAGCAGAGATGCATTAATAATATCTTACTGAAAAAGCACTTATTTAGAAAACACTTGAAATATATTAGTACAAAAGGGAACATATATGTCTTGAAGAGCAGAATAGCATATTTTCCATTTAAAATTTAAAAGCCAAATTTATAAAATTCTTAAAAGTGTTACTACAAAATGAGTTGGTCTCAAGATTAGATTTGTTGTGCAATTTCATATTTTTGTATAAAACTGGTTTTAAAAGGTTGCTTTTTATCATCCATTTATATTATGCAGTTATAGCAAAGGTTACAATAACCAGTGTCATCATTTTTTCCCCAGATGAGAAAGTAGCTTCACCAATACAAATTAAGAGTCATTTATATTAACAGCTTATAAGTAAACGCATCTTATAATGTACCCATTGTCACTAATTTTGGTGCAAGCATCCTGCACAAGTATTTGGGAGGGAATTAATGTTTTCTTGCAATGAACCAGCGGGCCTTGACTGCACTCTCTTCTTTAAGAGGCAATTACATTTATTTTCATGTACACGCACAAACAAACACAGAATCCAGCAGGGCACTATATTTAAGCGACTGCTGGAAAGTTGTCTCATAAGCAGGCTATATAAATAAAAAGGCTGCTGGTGTAGATAAGGAATAACAAAACGTTTTACTGTAGGTTAAGAAAAAAACAAAAAAATGCCAGAAAAAAAATGAAATACACATCAGACTTGAATTACGCCTCTTACAGAGTCTTAAATCAAGCTTCACTTATGCAAGAGATACACAAAACTCATTTCAATCCTGAAGACTCCAAAAGCTCCACAAGCCAAACATTACTACTAGAACCAGGGTAGCACAGACTTTTTCAATAAGCAAAGAACTATAACAGAATCCATCAATCTCGCAGGCCCCACTACACTCATTTGGAGCAGCAGGTATTTCCTTCAGGATGATGCCAATCAAAAGCTGTGCAACAATAAAAATCACACATGATCACTGAGCTAGTTATATAAGATATTTTGATTCTGACATTTCTTTACTATAGTAAAGTTGCACACTGATGTGCTTTTCTTAAAAAGCAAAGAAACAGTGTTTTTAGTTTGCAGCTTGTGAATTAGCAACTGCATTGAGTGTACCCCCATTCTAGCCTACCAATGAAAACCACTCTTGAATTCAAAATGGGTACAAATTGCATTATGCTAAGACTTGGACTGATTTACAAATCTGTAAAAAAAGGACTACTATATCAGTGACATCAGAATTAAAGAGCAGATTAATAACAAACAAAAGACTTGACAAGCAGGCCACACTTCTGTCACTCACCAGTGATGCCCTTGCGCTTTTGAAACATTGCGTGATGGGGTGCAGCTGATGGGACGGAACTGGCCTGCTCCTGCGAATCTTGGTTTGCCGTTGTTTTTATTAATTCAATAGCTGCCTGAAGAACTCTCAGCTGCAGAACAATAGCCATATCTAGATAAAGGTATGGACAAAGGCCTCATAACACATTCTTTTCAATAGTTTACATAAAAGTTATCCTACCAGTAGTAATTTCCCCCCCCCCCTTTTTTTTTTTTTTTTTTAATTTGGGAGTTATGCTACACATGTACCTTATCTGAACATTAGTCGAAGTCTTTACTATATGTCTTTAAGAATTTTTAAGATGACCATATAAAAAGAAGGACAATTCCAGAACTGCACAATTCTTGACTGCAGGAAAGTAGCCACCTCACTATTACATGAAGAGATACAGAACGGAAGTTCTTTCTCATGGAAAAAACATAGGATCTGTCCATCTTGAATAAGGCAGAGAACATTTCCATTTGAACACTTCGAATGGACTTTTACCCCCAGCAGACAAGCAGTTGTTATTAGCAGTGTATAATTCTCCACAACAACACAGCCTCCTTAGGCAAACTAAGGTAAGAACCATTTAGAAGTCAGGGAAGATCCATCACAAAAAACCCTCCTTCTCCCTCTATATCAAGTAAAAAGAGTAATGTGGCAGATTTAATTTAAAGATAGATAACTTACTTTTCATCCTTGCATTTTTACTATTTTGAAGATGCCCCAAGAGCACAATAAGGTCTTCAATAACATGAAAATATTGAGAACCTGAGGAGCTGCAGGCATGAATTGCAACTGCCACCATCAATTGTTGTATATCACACACAAGTAGCTTGTAGTCATTCAGGGGAATGCTGTAAAGAAAATTGTAATTACTAGAAACATGGACATGTTAGTAGATTATAACCTGTAGCAAGACCTATTAGTTTCCAATCACTGCTCCTGTCAGTCATGCCAAATATTATAGGGTACTTATAAGAATATTATTGCCAAACACTAGGAAAAGCTCTTTTGCATTGACTTTTGCAAAATAAATGTCTCTGAATTTAAGACATTCTAACATTAACATAATACATCTCTACTAGAAAAGTAATGCTGACTGCCAGATTAAACTAATTAAAAACAAGTCTGAAAATCTAGATTTCTCAGAGGACAGCTCTTACCAATGAAGGAACATCCGCTTCCTCAAGTGTAGAATGGATGTAGTAAGTCATGTTACCTTGCACATTAAGTTTGTATTAAGTCTAATCAAACACAGAATTTTTAACATTGAAATCACAGACAGCACAAGACTGCAGATTTGTCATCAGCTATAGACGCAGTAAAATTCCAGCATCTCCTGGGCCACTACCCTACTGTCCAAATAAGATGTAGTAGAAAAAGCACCTGAAATGTATGCATTAACACATCCACATTTTAAAGCACCATTTTAATTGAAAAATTAAGATATTAAAAGAACATTTTAGATCCATTGTATTCCATTGTTTGAACTAAAAAACAAAACAAAACAAAAAAAACACAAAAAACCACAACTTGCACTTTAAGGTAGAGTTCAAGATAAAGACCACAAGAACAGACTAACTTTGTGTGCCCCCTTTGATCATTTTAGAAATTAAGAATACAATACAGTTGAGTTTATGCTAGGCTTCTAATTGTCTCTGAGCTGTTATACAGCAGCAGACAAAATACTCACTTTGTTTCCAGTCCATTGAGAGCAGCTAGTGTGTTACACAGCACATACAGCAAACCATTATCAAGCAGCAGGTCTGCAACTTTTGAGCAGGAATTTATGATTTGCAACAGGAGACAGAAGGAGTTATGCAGCAGAATATTATCATATAGTGAGTTCTCTATAAGACCCAGAACAGGAACGACACACCACTTTTGAAATAGTCCAACATTCTTGACATCTTCCAGGTCAAATCTATTGAAATAAATATAAGCAAGTTAAATAGGTCCTTAAAATAGCATCCTGGAACAGGTAAGTGCTATTTTAAATGCTGGAAAACCAGTAGTTTATGACAGTATTTGGGCAGATGTAGGTGTCAGTGTCTTGCCTTTCACTGCAGTAACAGTACCCAATTTCCATGATTCTTATTTCCATGATTGCCTAATCATGGAAATAAGAAAAAAAGCATATAGCATTTCAAAGAGCCACATGTTAATGAAGAGTTTAAGTATATAAACAATTGCGCTACCACCAGTAGTTTACAATACAAATTTCTTAAAAGTAACATTTTAATAAATATATCAAGAATGCATTATTTTTTACAGTAATAATTGTAACTTGCACACAGATTATCAAATGAGATGGAGTTTTGCCTCAACAAAGTAATATCCAACCCACAGCAAGCTTATGTACTGCATCTATTACTGCTTAGGTCATTTTTCATCACGTTTGGCAGCTTCTGGTTGATGGTTAGAAGGCAAGTGGACAGAAGCCTTTTGCAATATTTATGTACTGCTAACTATACCTATGTGTATGTCCTCTACTGCATGGTCATTAACTAGTCAGACTAATTCTATAAATATCATTTACTTAGAAGAGTAAACTGCCTGCTTGAAGGCAGTAATTACTCTTTTCCTGTCAGTACGAGGTGGTTTTATTCAAGGAAGTGGTACATCTGTGGGATTAGCTGTAACACAAACGGGGACATTTACACTCACGCTCAAGCCAGGGAAACAACTGGCATCAGGTTTTTTCCTTAATCACTTATTAAAATTGAGCAGGAGTAGTCTAGCTACTGAAAACTTTTGTGGATATAAATCAGAGTTTTACACAGGATGAGAGAGAATAAGAAAAGATTTAACTGACTACAGTTAAGTTCTGAGAGTCTCGGGAGCCTCAACACTTCAAAGGACTGAGATTTTAAAACTCCAGCTCTTCTATGACATGCTCCAGTTGGATGAAGCAGCTCACAGAAAGGGATCATACAGTAAGTATAAGAATTTATCATGCTTTAAAAAAACCTCTTAAAATTACAATGAAGTGTTTCAAAACAGTTTTGAAGGAAATGTGTTCGTGGTTGCTAACTACTAGGAAGAGAATGAGAATTAGCTAATCCCATCCTTGCCATCAGCAGATAGGTGCTGATGACCAAAGGCTGCTTTTAGCTCAGTTAATTACCAGGTACAGAAACAAAGCAGTACTTACTCTTCATCCAGGCCAACAGAATGGCCAAAGAGCATTTTCAAAAAGCATTCTACAACTTCCTGAGTCCCCTGGTGAAGGTACAGCTGGTTGGCTAGCAAGGAGAAGCCACGATTCTTTAAGAATTTTTCCTTCTGCTCCCTCCTTGCTCTGTTGAAATACGCATCCAATAACTAAAAATAAATGTAAAATTATGATATAAGATTTAAACTTTCACAACATGCCTGAAAGTCAAGATCTTGAACATGTAATTTGAATGACCTGAATTAGAAGTTGCAAATTATTTTAAATTCCAGATTAAAAACCTGAATTTGTTTATCTGCAACTATAATTTACATTAAATTATCTGCAAGGATAATTTGCATTATGCTTACTACATCCAGCAATTAAATTTATCCTTTTGATTTAACGATTATCCTAGATTGTAGTAAAGTTAAAGGGAAGTGCTCACATAAATAAATCACTTGCCAAATCTTGCCTGTGTGTGCACATGCTTGTCACTTTTTCAGATCATTCTGCTAATGAAGACTCATAACCTTCTCAGTCTTCAAGTCAAAAATACAAATCTATGCCAAGTCTTGCATCTACATAATGTCACTGTCTAAGAACATTTTTTTGTTTGTTTGTTTTGTTAATACTATAGAAGCCTCTGAATATGCTTTAAAACCTCAGGTCCACGCTCAGGTCACAGAGGTGTTGCTCCCCAGAAGAACTGAAAAAAAAAAATCATTCTGAAGAAATCAATCTTTGGCTTGTAAGCTACTTGAACATCATGTTTGATATGCTTTATACCAAAGAAAGAGTCATTAATTATTTCTACATAGCTGCTTCTATTTCCCCCTGTTGTGTTATGATATACTTCCAAGCTCTCTAGCTTAAATCATGGAATATAGCTGCTTCTATTTCCCCCTGTTGTGTTATGATATACTTCCAAGCTCTCTAGCTTAAATCATGGAATATTTATCTAATGAATGACTCCTTAGACTTTTGTTTACATCAGTAGTTCAAATTAAAAGTTCAATCTCTGAAAAAATAAGGAGTAAAACTACAAAAGCCAAGACCAAATGAAAAAATAGTAAGGAAGCTTCATGATTCACAAGTTGACAACTTTTTAGCTGCACACATTACATATAGGCCTACTTTAATGACGCCTTGTTGTATGAGAGTAGATGGGTGGTTCACAAGAACTATAAGATAATCAGGTTGGATAAGTTTGTCCATCACATCTTCTAGCATGATATCTGGTAGGATTAGGAGAACTCCACGCAACAGGTCATATAATCCACAACAGATAAGCACAAGACAGTCTTCTGTAGATCTGAAGACAAAGAAATATATGTTTTAACACAGTTGGTCTACAACAGGAAACAAAAGAGGAAGGTGGAGAGAAGGAAATCAGATATATCTTCCTCTTATACTCCTAGTACTTTTTCAGCACTTATTTGAGTGTCACAGATAATGTGACCAGAACTACTGGCTTGAGATTTTTTTGATAGGTATAACACAAGTTACCACACCTATTATGTCAGAAAGTATCAAAACTCCTGATGTTACATTCTTTACCTAGGTAATGTTTAAAGTTTGAAACATAGCAGTTGTTCTGCTTACTCAAAGAATTTGTTTAATGACAACCACTACTCTGTTAGTTTTCAGACCTGCTATTCTTGTAGAGTAGTAAACTATTAATTTGTTTTGTTTATTTGCATACCTATCATCAGGACTTTCAGATTTTTTTCGGGTATTCTCACTGGCTGAAGCAAAGGCAAGACTCTCCCAGTCTTCAGGAATTACATTCTTGTCAGCAAGGCTCGGCCAACGTGCAATAACTGACGATCCTCCATGAACAGAAAACGCTAGGCCCAATCCTGCAAAATTACTCTGACTTTTCTGATACGAAGGGAGGCCTTTCAGATTGTCTGGACGACGCAGAGATGGCTCAGATGTAGCACTGCTGTCGTTATATTTCAGCTCCATATATGTTTCTTTACTTTCAAATACATTTTCTGATAATTCTTCTTTTGGAATGTCCTCAAATGTTTCAGCAGATGTTAACTCCGTGTCGCAAACTGTTTTTGCAGACTCACAACTACTAAGAAAGAGTTCCTCTTGTACTCTTTTTAAGGTTTCACTACTTCCTACAAAACCAGCTTTACCCTGGAAATCACCATAGTCACTCTTGCCAATATCCTGAAGGTTATCAATGCTCCTGCCCAACTTCTCAGTTAGTCTTTTTGGATGAACTTGCGGTGAGGAAGTAGGAGATGCTGGTAAGCTTTTGCAAAGCCTTTCAGGTGCCTGAGAAACTCTTTTCTGCTGCATGCTTGCCTTGGAAGTGATTCCTAAAGAAATAAAGGCATCTTTAGCATTTCTTTTGCACTAAGAACAATGCTATCCTCTCAAAACTACTTTTCACATGCATTTAACACATTTCTAAACTCATTTTACGTGGCGTAACAGATTCAACCTCTGGCATGTTACACAGGCATACATTTTGCAAGTCTTATCTTCACAAATCTATAAGATACATAAAATGCAAAATAAAATGTATATAAGCTGGAATTCTTGGATTTACATTTTGTTGTTCTTAATTAACTGTCAGTAGAAAATTGTATGGAATCACAGAAGCCTTGACGGTGGGAGTGACTTCCAAGGTCATCTAATCAAACCACTCAGCTCAAAGAAGATTGCTGTTTTCTTGTACTTGAAGCCCAACATATGTCTACGCATTTTAGTAACATGACAAAACATACAGCTCACAAACTGGTTCTACTCCTTTTGCACTAAAACACTGCATATAGTTTAAACTTGTAATGGACTATTTTACTTCACATAACTTTCTTACAAGAGTATACATCTTCAGCTCAAGCAGTCAAATTTTGAGCACCTTTATACAAACGCCTTGCATGAAAACATAATTGTAAGAGGGGCAGTAGTATGTATTCCAGTCTGTTACCTTCGACTATAAGAAAAGGAGATTTGGCTCAGCCAAGAGTATTTTGATAACTGTGCACCAGTCCATCTAATGCAGTCATGACGCATCAGGATACTTTTATGAGTGCTATTTTTTGTTTGCCAAGACAGATACCTATGTGCCTAGATACACTGCATCCAGTCACATAGATACACTGCCAGACCAAGTAACCTTGCAGCCAATAGGGAGGATCCATATAGCTGCAGCTATCTCATAGCCAGGCTTGTACACATAGTATGGCTATGCTCCCAACTGTAAACCTACATGCAGGCAGTATTTAAAAAGCCATGTTCACAGCTTAACTAAAATTTGGAAATTCCAATTCAGAAACACAATGCTCAATGACATCATAGAAGAGTTTAAAAAATATTTATGTGGAAGTTACAGGTTTTAGCTTTTGATTTACATGTGATATTTGCCAGTTGAATAGGAAAATCTAAAAATAAAATAAAAAAATCAGCTACTTGATTTTACAATGATGCCTAAAACATCACACTACTGCAGCATACCAGCTGAAAAAGTTATCACACTAAACTAATAGCACTTATTTTCTAAATGCTGAAATAATATATCTGAGCAGCTGGGAGGAAAATAGGAAATGAAAATCTCTATCTAGGCACTAACCATTGCTTTTTGTTAAACTATGACATACTTTGCATTCACAGTAAATAAATTCAAAACTGATTAAAGAAATTATCTTTGGACCTCAAATGGTTTAGCATGTCACGTAAGACTGTCAAGCAAGTTACTCACTTGTAATTTATATACTTATTTGTACATAAATTGTTCTTTATGTTTTTCTATGTATTTTCTCTGATGTCAGAACAGTATAACATCCATAATATAAGCAAATGACAGTATTAAAATGGACATTTAACAATTATATTCTAATAAAAAAGGCACCAGCTTAATTCTTTTTGGATAGCTTATAGCTCATTATTCTAACTTTGCCCTGGTTAGGCATTCTTATACTTCTCTAGTAAGTCTGTTTAATAAATGAGATTGTTCTCAGCTATCTGGATTGCTTCACTGCTTGAGCCTACCACTTGTGAATTCAACAAAATAAATTTGGATACAAGATTGACCATATATCTAAATCAGTGCACTTTCTTGTTCATCTCAGCTTGCCAAAGAAGACTAGAGGGAGTGTGTTCAATTCAATCCTTATTCTGCTGATCAGGTGTCAAGAAAATTAAAAAAAGAGAAATAATAAAAAAGAGAAAACAACTCTAAGGGAAGTTGACCAAAAGATTCTCTTACTTCCTTATGTTTTTTTTGCAGAATTGATTACCTTCCAGTGGTGAAGCAGTAAATCCAGTTGGAGTCGTAATGACAAATGCAGAACTGTCTATTGACTTCCCGCCACTGCTGGAATTTCTCAGGTACATAAGTGATTCAACTTTCTCCTGAAAAATTTTACCATCTGGAAATAAAAGATAATGGGGAAAGCAATTACTCAGAAGCTTACTTACAAGCATTACTTAAAGATGTTCCTTCCCAGCACACTGCTAATAACAACTTTGTCTTCTTGCAATATCAGAGGATCACCTTGTTCCGAAAAACATTAATCTAATGTAGTGGATAGCATAAAAAAAAAAAAAAATCAGGTTCTACTCTTACATCTACTAAGATTAGAGCACAAATGTAGACTAAAATTAAACTGTCTTTAAAACAGACTAATTACTAAAACTGGAAGTATGCAGCCATCTGTTAAGGGAGAAAACATTTTGAACTTGGCTCAAATTCAGTGTTTACATAGAACACAGCTAAGATTGTACAAGATAATACAATATTAAGGTGTGGACTAGACATCTACTAGTTTTTCATTTAATAAAAGATGGATTTTTTTTTTTTAAGAAAAAAAATCTAGAATACCACTGTTTGCCAAAATTCACCTGTTACAGACATTAAAAGACCAGTTGTCCAAGATCTACAAAAGCTGTGATGTAGCCACAACAACATTATGTACTTTCTCTAACTTGGACATAATGGTGCCTGACATGGCATCTCCGTGTGTGGCTGACCATTTGCTAAAACTGTTCCTTGGGTCTTTCATTCAAGAATCCACAATGGAAAGTCACTTGAGGTACACTAATAACACTACCAAATTAATTTTAATTTGTAATTCATGCCCATACAGTTTTTTAATTTTTTAAACTTAAAATTTTACTTGCAACTCTATCAGTTTCAAATAGCTGAATATACCCAGTGGATCATCCCCACTTTTTCACTAGAACCACAGTTTCCTAAATAAGGAGGATGCCATCAATACTGTAAAAGATATTCATATATTCATATTTTACTCTTGAGGCTAAATGTCTGATGCTGCAGAACCAAGTGCATCTAGTAGGCTTCCAAATTTTTATATATCCAAGAGATTGTATCCATGCTCACAGCTAATGTTACACATTCCATTTAACATCACAGAGTCTTTAAATACAGAAACTTAAAACAAGTTCTAGAAGTTCATTAATTCTGTACATACAATTACTATAAAGATCTTACTTGGATATTACTATGTAAATAACTACTCTACGAATAAGGCATATTTTTTAGATTTTAGTCTAGAAGCCAAATTGTATCTTATTGTCTACTACTAATTAAGCATGAGGTATCTACCTATGTGCAGGGAAAAGTAGAAGTTGGTAGGGTTGTGACAAACATATGTATTAGTGGGAGGGTGAACTGCTAAGAGGAAATTGAAGACCAGTGTCAGCAATTCCAGGTCAGGGGGAGATCCAAGTACTTCTTGAATTATTTTCACAAATGACCTACAAACCTCCCGAGGCAGAGATGCAAGATGACCTTCTTTATGTTCCTACGAAGGAAGGACAGTACAGCTCTAAGTTACTTCCATTTGTATTTTCCCATAAAATTGTCATTCCCCCCTCTCAATTACCATGCTGTAATAGAAGAACAGACAAATAATGAAATCTGTACTCTTTTAATACATGAAATAACTTTTGATTTATTATTACCTAAGTCTAACACTTAAAATTCAGACATGAAGAGAATATTGCATATGTTACATGCAGGCTTTTTAGAAAAGCCTGCCTTCTACAAGATATACTACCTTGATTTAAAACATTGGAGCCTTTTTTTTTTTTCAAGATCTTACATATTTATAAAAAAATTTATTAAAAATTCTCAAGAAAAGAGAAATAGTATATATTATTTCAATGTATTTAATTTCAAAATAAACGCTGCCCCAAACACAAATTCATTTAAAAATTCAGCCTAAGTTTCATTTTTGGTCATCACTACTTATGAATCTATGTCAAAAATATACTAATATAGTTTGTGTCATACCTCTTCTTGAAAGTGACCCAAATTTGATCATTCCCTAAAACATAAAACCATTGCTTCCTGAAAAGTACACATTTCTTATATGATCTGTGCTTCTCAGTAATGAAGACTTGAATGTAAAACTAGTGAGCCATGTCAAACCTGCAAAGGTTCAAAACTTGTTTTAACCATCTGGTTCTAGCTGAAAGCATAAACAAAGGTACTTTGTATGACTAAGGAGAAATCTCTCATGTCTTTTGTGATTCAGAAAAAATAGCACTGCTCACTACCACCATGACTAAAGCGGATAAAAAGCAGCTGGAAACAAAGGACAAGACAAGGTATAGCCTATAGGAGCAGATTTTTCGACAAGTAAAAAATAGGATTCAGACGGAGAGTACCTGGAGAACTTGACATGTTAACAAGAAGTGATGTACCACTTGAGCTTTCAACAGCTGTTTTATGTTAAACATCTGTTGGTGATGGTTAGCTCTAATAAGGATTTCTAGAGCTGCTAACAGAGTTTCCCAAACACCTTCCTAAAGAACAAAACAAAACAAAACAAACAGGATGACAGAATCAAAACTTTGTTTTGTCTGGGTCTAAACAGAGAAATTCTAAAAAAATTAGGAAGATAATCATAGAATAAGTTTCAAACCTGAGAAGACATATTAAGTTTAAGTGTGTCCGGTCAGAATTAGAAGCCATCAAAAGTCATGCTCATTAAAAACAGAGAATTAAGCTTACTTTAGTGATTGAAGCTAAAAATTATAGATGAGAAATAATGTTTAGGATTGAGTGTTGTATACCCTTTGTTGTATTGTTGTTTTATACAGGTTTTTTTAAGTGGAGGGGCAAGCAAGTGGTCTTCCTCAGACTCAACAGGTTTCTCTTAAAAATTAAGTCTTTGCATACTTACTAGAGAAACACACTAAGGTAAGCTGCAGAATTGACAACTGAGAGCTTGATATTATTACCAACCATTCAAAGAAATAAATGGACCCTTAATTTTGGGCTATTTTCGTAGCTACTGAAATCTAACTGAAGAAATTGCTTTCAGATTTCATAACACTAACACTACATTGTTTAATTTGGCTTTTAACTATGAAAAAATAAAATCTCTTTCTAAAAAAGGAAGTCATTACCTTTGCTTTAGACCATATCTTCCAGTCAAGCAGCAGCTTTTCTAACAACTGAACATCCTGGATTACTGCAGTAGAATCCATATCGAGCATGAATTGTCCATTTTCATTTACATAAAGAATTTCATCACTGCAGCATCCTTCAAGGAGGGTCTTAAGAGAGGAAAAAATAATTAAGTTTGCAAGCGCAAAACAGGATAGCTGTCCACTCAAATTTATGAACAATTTCTTTAAAGGGATATTGATCTTTTCACAAGGAAAGCACAGTCTACATGCCCAACTTGGAAAGAGTTTACTAAAAAGTGGAAACATTTTAAAAGTTTCATAAGGTAAGTACACAGAATTGAAAAATGCAGGTGTTAAGTGCCAAGATAAGCCCTCAACTAAAACACTTGAAAACCTTAAACCACGATTCAAATTTAGAAGATTCAGATTTCACTGTACTAAAGGGGCATCCCTAGCAATTCTATCCACCAGAAGATACCAGTCTGAGTCTGAGGAACTCAGTATTTCTTCAAAATACTCCTTATAGGTGTTTTCATGAGAGAAATACCAAGGAATATTTCTCATTATAGGTAAACTTTCTAGAAGAGCTTTGTCTAGACACTTTCAATAAACAGCAGTTATACAGTTTAGAGAGCTTCACCTTCAGCATGCAAAATCCAACAATGCACCTGGGTTTGACCAACACTCGATGAACCATGGAATAGCCATTACAGTTTTCCATCTCCTGTATTCTCTGCTGATTGTATTTTGTTAAGGATAGTATAAGTTGAAGTGCTAGAGCTTGAGTGTCTTCACAGCTGCTAATCTCTACAACCTGAAGAATAAATTTAATAGGTCAGAATGAGAAAAAACCCTAAATGCTTCCTTGCATTTCTATATCATATCTTCTGGATTATAGAATACATACTTTTAGAGACTTTCAGATTATGTACACAGCCTGCATTTTTGTATTGCATACATACACATTCAGATACTACCTAAAGTGACAGAATTTCTACTGTGGTAAATCATGATCTGCTAAGACTAATGTGGGTACTTACAAGAATAGAATGCCAGAAAAAAGTGACTACCCAAGACTAAAGGACAAATCTTATTGGGCAGAGCACAACTCCCTTGTGCCTCCTTACCCTAGCAAAGAGGAAAACAAATGCACCAGTTCCTCCAATTTCATGCAGTATGCCCTGAAGGGTCTTATATTCAACTGGTTGAAGTAATTTCAGATGATGAGAATCCAACACACCACTCTGAACTTCCTTCGAACTGAAAGGACGCTGAGAAGGTACAGTTTTCACTTGACTTTTCAGTCGAATAACAGGTTCATATATGGTGTATTGACCAGGGCAGCATGTGGTATAAACAACAGCAAGACTTTCCTGCAACAAGAGAAGTTTTTAAGTCAGATTTCAAGAAAGTTGAATCGTTTATTTAATATGAGGAGGGGAAAAAACTCACCTAATAGCCAGTAGTAATAAATTTGCCAGTTCATTTCTACTTTACGCTCATTCTGCTCAAAGCTTTGTATGGGTGTGCATTCATCGTCATGTAAGTAGCAAAGACAAATAAAGAAACTAAAGTACTCACAAATTTTAGCACAGCTTCTTAGTAGCTACACTAGAGAAAGTTAAGAAAACACTAAAAAAAAAAAAACAAAAAACCTCCCTCTCATCACCTAAAGCATCAGCAATATTTCATATAAAAACAAAGTTGCTGACAAAGTTAAAATAAAAAGACTACATGGAAATATTGTGATAAAGTTTGTATCCCTTTATAAGATTGGGCAGATTCCCTTAGTGTCCAAAATAGAAAACAGCTGCTATTTTTCAAAATGTCTAACTAAATTTGTTCTTCAATCAGCCATGCTGTCTGAGCATCTCCTTAGATGATTACATACGTAAAACTACAGAAGTTTCTTCACTAGTTAAAAGATTTGGATCAAAAACAAAATGCTTGTCACTGGCAACTGACTTATTTTTATAGAAGATGTAAAGCAATGATATCTGGAATGCACTTACCTACAGGAGATAAGAGTTAAGTCAATTATTTTGACTGAGATGAATTCACTTCTGAGTAGTGCTACTTTGTTTACTTGGAGTTTTGTGCAACAAAGTAAGCATAAGAATTGCATGATGATAATTTAATTAGGCTTTTCACCTAGTCCACTCATTTCCTTAACTCAAAGTTTTGTGCCCATAAGGATCATATTCAGACAGAATGAGTTTTTGCTTACAGCTACAACACTGCTGAAGAACTGAATCAGAAAAAATCGCTCTGGTGGAGATAGTTTGTATAGCAGAAATTATCTGATAATACCCCAAACGGGCCTTATTGATAAGTCATTTTCTTTTTTTAATCTCCTCTTGAAATAAACAGGAAGAACAAGCAGTGACTTTAAGAATTGAATTTTCTCCTGCTTACTTTGAGAGTGAAGCACTTCGGCAGGGTGGGGAGGGTGGGGATGGGGATAGCAACAACAAATGGGTCCCCATTTTCTTAATCAGTTGTAAGAGAGGAAGAACCATTTTTAAGACAAAACTTACAACTAAAGGTCCAACATCCACTTCCTTTTTTGTCATTAGGAGCTCCTTAATTTGTTCACATTGTAGAATATCTTTACTTATGTACTTGGAGCAATCGGTTAATGTTTTCCCATATTTACAAGGCATTATAGATGTGAAGTCTGGTCCACAAGTATATAAATAGAATGCTTCCTCTGGTCCAATCTTTGCACCTAAAAAAAATCCAGGAGAGGAATTAAATTCTCAGTATATAGTAAATCAAAAAAACAGTGGGTAGTAGACTATGAGAGACTTTACAAGGAAGAAACCAGATAGTTTGTGCAGGACTTGCTCATCAGAAAAAAATAGTACAGGTTAATGCTCATTAACTACTGTAGATTAGTGATTTCTGACACATGCTGCAGGACAGATGAATTCAGTGAGGGGTAAATCGAAGCAACTGAAAGGAAAGAGAACCAGGAAGATAATCTGGACAAACCAAAAGCCAGTATATATTATATTATCTTCCTGTAAGTGAAAAGAATCTATCCAAGCACCCCCAAAATTTTCAAAGGGCAGCAAGATTACAGATAAGAACATGCTATAACATCACGGAGAGTCAGAGAGCAGCTAAGAAGGAAACTCAGAGAAATGGTAAATTCAATTTACCAAGGGAGGGAGAAAAAAAATGTAGGAAACAGACCAAAATGGACCTCACTCCCCTTTCTGGTAGGAAAGCAAGCATTTCCCAGGTCATCTGTTTTTGAGATTGTTTCTTCAAAAGAAGCATCAGGAGATACTGGTTAAGAGTTCCAAGAGGTTCAACTGCTTTGCTGCTAAATAACTGCCCGAATGCCTAGATGTTAGCTTGCAATCTTATGCTGAACAGCCACATGTTTCCAGAAAGACTCACCTCGGCAATGTGCGGGCACCTGACAATAGTACAGCATTAAATCCAGGTCTCTCTGGAGGCATTTTAGGCAGACACAGACAGTCTGTGCACATCCAGTAGATGGAGCTCACCTTTCCCACAAAGAGCTCTTCGACAGTGTGCACTTTTAAGTGTATGTTTATGCCAACTTACAAAACTATTAAAGTACACTTTAATGGAGAGGAGGAGGGAGGTAAAATTAATGGTAATGCAAGTTTAAAATAAACAGGATTAGAAGTACCATTAAAGAGAAGCAGATTTCCAAGATCCCATCTACCCGACAACCGAAGCAAGTCTTCTTGAGAGGACGTACAATGGCCAATCATACAAAAGGTTTTATTACTGTCAGATGATAAGCTTGTTTTCCGTGGTAGTGTATAATCTAAATTAATTTCACATTTCCTAAAAATAGATATAAAATATAAACATTAAGAACTGATGAAATTGCTACCTAAAGTATTCAGCTTAGACTTACACACACTTTAATATTTAGTTACCAGAATTATTAAAGCTATTAGCAACTTCCCGGAACCTTAGAACTCAGTTATGTTTACATGCACATAAGTTACACTAACGTAAATGCTACCTAAAATGGGTCAAAGACAGATGCAGTCCAAACTGGGGTTGCTATGCAGTCGATTTTCCCTCCCTGACCTCAGTGAAGAGGAGAGAAGAAAAAAGAAACAAAAAAAAAAACCCCACACACAAGAAGGCACACCTGAGCTATTTTACACAATTTAATATATCACATTTTGTCCAAAAATTGCTCCTAAAGAACGAGAGGCCTAATTCAATGACCACAACTTAGAATACAGGCTGAGAAATATTATCTCCAAAATTTTCTTGCACAGGGGAACATTGTCAGAGTTTATGTATCCCCTCAGCACTGTATAGTCATAGGCAATAAGTACAGAACTCTTGGGAATTACCCTATAAAACTAACGTGGGCTCACACGGACACCTGAATGACTAATCTGTAAAGCTCAGCTGAAGCTTCCTGGAAGAGTCTATCACTGCCTGCATTAGCAAATGGGGCACCACATATACAGTGGCCTCATTAATTACACATGTGCAGAACAGTATTTTCAGTTTTCCCAGTACACTCGTATTTGGACTTTTTTGCATAACTATATGCACAGACTGAACTACTGAAATTCAAGTTTCTTATTTTTTTTCTACAGATAAGAGATCAACAGATCTCTCTTATCAAAGACAGATCAAAGTATGTATTATACTTTATAACTTGATTCCCAGGTTACATGCACAATTTTAATCCAGAAAACCAAAGTATTTCTCAGATACAGCGCTGCTACTGTATCCTCAACTGACTAATTTGCAAATCAGATTCTAAAACATAAATGAACAAAAAATAAACCTCAAAGAAAGAGGGAAGAATTATTGAGCATCTAAGTGTATTAGAAGATAGCATTTTGACCACCTACTTGGATTACAAAGTTTTCCTAGTTTAGGTTTTAGATACAGAGCAAAAACTGCAATTTTAAATTCCTTTTCCAACCAATGAATATTTCTTGCAGGCCCAGACTTAAACCTAGAACAACAGGTACTTTAGTTAGGGACATGGTCCTTAAGCTTTTTGGGGAAAAAGTACTTTCTGCAGCCAATTCAGACCTTGTTTTTTTTAACAAAACAAAACAAAAAAAAAATCTCTCATGCCTCTACAACACAGAAGATGCAGATTTTTTTTTTTTTTTTTTAAGAAAATTGTCTTCTCTTTATCTTCTATTTATTTCTCTGTTCAACAATATTGACAGTACTTGAATACTATACCTCTTGAATTCTATTACCAAAAAGATCATGCTCTCTGCTAACTTCAACGTATAGCTTTCAGGGAATTTCATTCGCAAATTATATATTCCCTTACTTATTCCTGATCAGAAACCTTAGGTTCAAACATAGTCCAATGCATATCCATTTGTATTTAAAGAAATCATAGTTCTGGACACAAGGGGTATCTTGCTAGTAATTCCTTTCCTATCCCAAAAAGCTACTTCAGCCTGCACTGAAGTGGCAGGTTTTCCTACTAGTTTACCTCCTCTTAAAAACAGGACACAGATCTAGGTGCAACTGCTGTATACTTTACCTCTGACCAGAAATCCAAAGTAATAGCTTTCCACGAATGTTTTTCTTGCCCTCTGGCTGCTGTTGGTATGTTATTGCCAAGTGTTGCCACTTGCTCACAGGGAAAATATTCTCTGGAGATTCAGCCTGTGCCAGCAGCCCAGCTTTCATCTCGTCATTTGGATCCATGCACATACTATGAAAATAACGGAAGAGGAAGAACAAGTATTTCTCTTCAAAAATAATTCTTAAAACCAAAATCCGCACTTTTTAGCCTCATAGCAGTTTAAGTTATACCGTTTAACTCTCATTTTTTTCAGTAACAACTCTATTTAGAGACTAAACATAGATCAGAGAAATCCTCAGACTATGGCTTCAACTTTGTTATTTAACTGTGTGAATCTGCCTACATTTTAAATATGGATAATATAATCTCCATTTTAGAGAGAAGTTCCATTTATTAAGAAAAAAAAAAAAATCACTGACACTCTGTGAAACAGTGTTTTAAGACNGAAAAAAAAAAAAAAAATCACCGACACTCTGTGAAACAGTGTTTTAAGATTGCATTTCAGACCCCTTTCCTTTCGAAATCAATTATTTGTGAGAGTTAAGCTTATAAAAGCCTTTTAGAATTATTTTGAAACTGACTCCAAATTACATTTGCTGGGTCACCTCCATTAATATTTTAATAGCTAACTTATATTACTTTTGACTTACATTGCAATTTACTTTGGGTATTTATATATGTATACACACACACACAAACATATATATATATACACACACACACACACATATATATATGCAGTTTATGAGACATTCAAGACCAGAGGTGACCTAAGCAAAAAGCATAGCTGTAGATTTGTGAACAATAAACTTGACACTAAGATCAATGATGTTGCCATTAGTGTTCCAGAAGGCTATTCTATGGAAATTAATTTTCTATTCTATACCATCATTTTCTGCAAGCCGCTGTTAGAAGTGAGATAACAGAATATACAGGCAAAAGTGATTTTGTAAACCTAACCAAAAGCACAGTAATACCCAGTACCGAAATATGAAAGCTCTAGTGTTCAAATCTGCCCAGACTTGTATCATCAGTGCTTTGGAACCCAATGAAATTATATGAATACAGCCATCTTCAACAAGTTTATCTCCCAAGTTTAGGTATTCCATTCCGATGGACTTTGTCTCATCTGGAAAAAGAAAAGTGTTTATATACAATTACTATACAATAAAACCAACACATCCTACCAGCTACTAAGTAGGAGAAAGAAATAGGTCAGGTACTGATTTTGTTTTGTTTTGGTTGGTTGATTTTCATAGCTCTAGCTCTGTTTAATCTACTAAAACAGGGGAGTGTAACTTCAACATTAACACTGCATTTTGCATATTTTTGTTTGTAATCAGGTGATGCCACTGAATTTTAAATTAGATAAAAACTATTAAAGCTACTTTGATATGTCATATAACATTATGCTTTTTGTTGGAAGTCTTAGTCCTTCAGAATTCTTTTTTCCTACAAATCACACTTGTTAAACATGAGCTTGCACCTAATATATTCTTAAGAAAATCCTAAAGGCTCAGGTATATAGATGAATAAACTGCACCTTTTTTATAAGGCCAACCAACTAGTAATCAGAACTCCCAATGATAACTAAATAGAAACAAGTAGTACTAAGCCTTCACCTGTGCTGTCAAAGCTGTTCTCTCTTGCAGTTAACAGCTTGCCTCTTTTCTTGATCTTCTTCCCCTTTTCTGTCAAACTTTCTGCTTCATGGCGACACTCCAGATGGAACCACAGAGAGACACTGAAGCCCTCAGACATGTGCGGCCAACAGTTTTGTCCAACTAAAGGCAGGTGAACTGGGGCTACGTACCAAGAGGAAAGCAGTTGGTGAGTCAAGTTTTCACCATCTGCCTCTTTCTGTGAAAACTTGGCTCTTTTTAGTAGTCCAGCAGTCTTGTTGTTGGGAATACTAGCAGATTTTTGGGACAAACTGCTACTTAAATGTGTGCCATGAAGCAAAGGAAAGGCAAGGTACTGTAATGGGTTCATATAGATATTAGTTTCTACAATCTTCAATACGCCCTTAAGTAGTATCTCCTAGAAGCAAAAACATCAGACAAAAATATAAATCAAACTGTTTACATCATATAGCCAAGTCTCATCACTTCACTAAACAGCATCTTCCTCCTCATTTAAAATTGGATTTATGTTTCCCTAAGACAGATTGGTTTCCATATCTAAGCTGACACATATTAACAATATTAAATATCATCTTCAATGGATTACAACTCAATAGATTTGAGGATAAAGCCACTGCAGATCAGTCTTCAAATTACAATGCTTAGAATTTGGCTAAACCACAGCAAGTGGTCATTGAGCAGTCTTATAAGATCTGTTACAAGTGAACAGATGAACTTGTACTGCCTCTAAAGTGCACACCTTTCACCTCATGACTGGAACAGGTTAAAGCGGCCCACATTGCAGTCATTTTGCTGTTGCATCATCAGCAACAAAGCCATTTGAGCCCCTAAGTCAAAGTTTCTCAAAGTAAGTAATTATGTCAAGATACTTTTGTAAAATTGATGTGTGCCTTCAGTTTGTTCAAGTATTTTTGAATTTCATTCTACTCCCCCGCATATCACACACACTAAGTCCTATGGAAACCAACTGATAGGTCTTCCAGCAGTAGAGATTTCACAAGCAGCAGGATCCAGCATTATGCAAACTGACTTAAAACAACTTGGAAAGTACTTCCTGCTGGAAAAAAAACAGCACCCATTCCTGATAGTGAAATGCTTTATAGCACTGTAGGAATGGATTTGAGAGCTTTACAGTATTCACTGTTACCATAATGGCAGTCTCTTCATGATTCCTTCAGAGTTTTCTTGTGCACAAGAAAAAGTTACCAGAGCTCTTTCTTCAGTAAGAAACTTCAAATTCCTTTTTCTCTTATGCATTTTCGTTTCATCTCTTGAAAAGGAATCATTCCAAGAATCAGCTTTAGTTGCACAGGTCAGTTATGAAGTTGCTATCCAATATGGTTAGTTCCAAAATATCTTGAACACAAAGGGATTTTCTTTGTGCTTCACTGTTCTTAAGTCTGTAGATTTTGTTTTTCACAACTGCATACATACCGTACAGGGTGTCTTTTCCAAAAATATCCTCAGGAGAAGAGTTAACTCTTCTGAGCACGTCTGTGAGCTCATCAGAGAGACTAACAGGTCTACCAACACCATCTGACATGCTGGAAAGAGGGATTAGAAAAAAAAAAAAGGCAATTCCTTGAATAGAATTTTTGAAAAACATTTAAGGCCTCATATATCATAGGAGATATGAGAAAAAAATTAACTTGGAATTCAGAATGCTGTGATGATTACATGATGAATAAGAGAGACCACATTTTTAGAGTTTGACCATATTTCCTGACAGCATTATTATTCAATATTTCACAGAATGAATCTAGAAGATTACAGACTCCCAGGTTTACAAAAGGGAGTCTGAAAGTCTGGGAATCTAGCTTTTAGGTGCTAGGTTCCCAAAGGGTCTCCCCACAAAGCCAGGGATCAAAGTCCTGGGATGGGTTTACAACAACTCCTGCTGTAGAGGAACCTCATTATGTGAGCTACCTTACGGCAAGTATATAATTTGGCTCCACAATCTTGGATCAGCTAGCTATTTTCTACATAGAAATAAAAACAATTTGAGACATCAGTAAGTCTTGTGTTATGCAGAGATTTGAAATAAAAACTGATGATGTGCCAAGTCAGATTTAATCAGCAAGATGAAAATTACTTTAGAAAACAGCAGTTAACACTGTCATCTTAAGTCTACAATTTCAGACAGTGTGTTTAGATCTGCTGGCACGTGTTTAGATAATGCAGATTCCCACCAGCTCAAAAAAAATCCTGTATCTACAAAGAGGTCAGACATTTGTCACAAGTTAAACACACAGCTGCAAAGATTCATATGCGTCAATAAGTTTGCTTGACATAATGCATTTGCTAAAAAAGTTGAAAATTGAGGGCATAAACAATGATATTTACGTTTTATGTATATAAGTTACTTAGACCTTAAACTCACCATGAAAACTAGGCTCTGTCTGGATCAGTATGTTTAGAAAACCTCCCAAAAGATTTTTAACAGCTCCCTTAAAAACAAAAAAAAGTTTGATATCTCAACAACATAAACCGGTTTAAGCAACATTAAGAAAGATCGACTCTAAACAAGAATTTGGTTTTAAGAGAAATTAAAGTAAAAAATAATTCAAGGTACTTTATATTATGGAAATAATTTAATATTTGCCAGTAAACAGGCTTTCATGATCTGCACAGTTCAATCACTTCATATCAAATGGAGGGACTTTGAAATCCAGCTGATTCAAAAAGAATTCTCCAGGTTGCAACCAATTCAGGAACTCTGAGAACTCGTCTCCTTAGCCCCCTCCCTAAGATAAACTGAATTAGAGGAACATCCTTCAAAAAGGCAACCTCTGATAGGGATCATTAGCATTCAAAATTACCATTTCAAAAACAGATTTATATTTGCTCTTCCCAAAATATACCGAAAAAAATTTGATAGCGTAAATATTTGGAAGGAGTATTTTAATGTCCTCAGATCAAAATAGCCTAAAAATATGTAATTAACTTGCAGTTTGAGAACTACTTGAAAATTACGTCCTTCTAAGAAATGGATATTTGCAATATACATTCTCAAAGATTTTTATTCAGACAGTGTGTGACTGGATGTTGTTTCCATTATAGGGCTATTTAAATTTCAGGAAAAAGCATCTTTATTAATAAACTATAAGCATATTTGTACATACTAAAAAGGCATTAATTTGACTAAATAAAAATTTTAATTATAAAAAAATCATGTATTGAAGTTCGGAATATGAACCATGCTAATGATTTAAAGCTAAATCTCAGAAAAAAGTAGTGTGGAAATAAAAGTGTTTTCTACCTACTTTAACTTCTGCTTTTGATTTCAGATGTAAAACTTAGATTTGAAAGTTCAATTTAATTTTAGATTACTTAGTCGTATTTTCTTATGTAGAAAAGGCACACTAAAATCGGTTAGTAAAAGGCAAAGAAGTACAAACTAACCTTCAGAAATTGAAAAGGATCATGAGGACATTAACCTGCACACTGGAAGTTTATAAAAGCCAATAACAGTGTGTGTAAAAAACATTTTCTGATAAAAATTTCTGAAATATTTAAAACTCCAAGGCCTCCAGAGATTAGCTGCTTACAAAATACTAACAGTCTTCATGTATTCCTTTTCTACTTAAATGAGTCATGCACCACTGGAGCCATAATTCCAAAAGAACATATAGTGCTAATAAGAATGTTTGAGAGAATTAGTAGACAATGGAATAAAAAAAGAACATAAAGAGGCACAGCTACTTTTAAAGATAGGACAGAAGACTTGCTACCTATTTTAGTGCTTCCTGACAACAGCGTGTGGGAAATCAGAGTAAGACTAAATACTCATCTGCATAACCCACATCCCTTTTAATATCTAGCTCTTGAGTAGGAGTCACCATTTAACTTTCACTAAGAATTAAAAGCAAAGACACTAGAGAGAAATAATCTTCCCTCATGATGCTACATACGTAATCCATACCACAGCTTAAAGGAAAAATACTGTATATATGAAGAGTTTTGTTTAACAGCCTACCAGTTATTAAAACTTTATCAATTGCTTTAGTGATTGAACAGTCCTAATAAAACAAGACAAGTGTGAAATTCAAAAGTTTTGTAGGTCAAGTATCTTTCAACAGTAGCTAACTATCCCTTCTGGTAACTTTAAGATTCAGTATAGCATCTACCTGTGGTACCAGTTATTTACATTGTTTCAGGTTATATCAAATGCTCCTAACAGCACATTAGAATATTTCTGAGTTCACTCAGTTAAGTATAATGTTCCTATAAAATTGAAGAAAATAAGATATGCAGTGCTACATCCTTGTTTTTGTTTAATAACTTTTTTTTTACCTGTTCTATAAGTAAAGTGGCATTTCTCTCCTTCTGACTGATGATTTCCAGGCAGCTTTGGAATACATGAGCAAGCACATCCAGACTTGCATTACCAGCTGACAGCAAGTTTAACTCTAGCATGCAGATTTCAGGATATATTAATTCTCCTTGACTGAGATTTTCAGTCAAGTCATTAAAATAACCTGAAGGGCCAGTGCATCCTGGTTGTGCCTTTGTGACTGCTCCTGAAAGAGAAAACCATCTTAGACAAACTTATCCAAGTGAATATAGTTTGTGTGATTCAAAGAAGACATCCAAGGGCAGACTTTCTCAAACCACCTCAGAGGTACAAAACAGGAGTCACTAAATCAGACTCACAGAATGGTTGAGGTTGAAAAGGACCTCTAGAGATCCTCTAGTTTAGCCCCCCCGCTCAAGCAGGGACACCCAGATCACGTGGCACAGGGGTGAACTCCTTTTCAGAAAGGACTTGAATCTCCTGTTCTGCATTGGTTCTTCACATTTTCCTGTGAATCAGAAAATGCAAGGAAGCAGTTTCTTCCACTACATGATCTTAAAATCTTGACTTCTTGGGAACTGGACGCACTTAAGTGATAAGCAATTTGTAAAGCCTGCCTCAAATCACTGTAAGATAGCCCAAACTTCTATGCAAAAGACTGAGCAGGCTTTAAGAAGATGGGGAAGAAGTTTAATCACTTAATTCAAAATGATAACACACAACAGACCATGTTCAGAAAAAATCAACTACAGGACAAAATATTTAAGCATTTCTTCTTTTATTTGGATAAACCTTTAAACTTAAACTTGACCTGAAACACTTTCAGCAAACTGTTTTCACTCCAACTCAAAAACATTTATCAAGCATTAAATATATTTATATACACTCTTACATGCTGGACATGATAAAGTCCAACCACGCAAGTAAACAGCAATAACAGAACTTAATTCCATTCAAGTACATTACTGCTTATGCTGACCTCATATTACATAAAAGCATAAGTGTCCATATGTTCAGCACAAGGGAAAAAAGCAAAATTAGACACCAAAACAAAAACAAGTACATTCTAAATAATGTACACACTTGGGACTGTAGGAAAACATAAAAGGAGGTATCATGCTATAACTAGCTTGCTTAATTTTAACCTGATTCTTACAGAGTAATATAAAAGTTTGAACACAGATTTGTAAACAAAGCAGTGATTAGCATCTCTGGAGAAAATTGCTTGGACCACAATCAATAATGTATTTCAGCAATACACTATTTTGGTCTTAATGTCACAGGAAAAAAAAAGGAAAAAAAGACAAAGCAGTTCCTGTATCACTCAAGATGAACAGTTGTCATCTTTTCATGTATAGATAGATCCTACTATGAGTAAAAAAAATAAGTTATCTGCATCTATGGAAGGCCTCTGATACCTATCCTATTTTTTGCATACCTCAAAAAACAAGCACGTCAGTTATGCCCTAAAGAGTGCTTAGTGTATTTAACAAGTCTACACTTACCGTCACCCTGGGTTTCATTGTCATCAGTGTTACTTTCACTATCTGCTTCATATCCTTCCTCTTCGGCAAGAAGTTTAAGACTGCAGCATTGTGACTCCTCAGCTTCTTCTGAAATGTCTTCAGGTTGTGGAACAGGCTCCTTTTCAGTGTGATGGGGCTGTATAATATGTATCAAAGAGTTTATCTGCTTTGTTCAAAACTAAGGAGTTTAGAACTTCCAGATACCCATCTCCTCTGCCCCCAATGGAAAAACAAACTCATAAACTGACCATATACTTTCAAGCAAGCGCAAGAATTTTTAAAGGATATCTTATGGATACCCCATTCCTGAATGGAAAAAGGAATTCTACAAAGACGGAATTTTTCTAACTACCTGACCTAAGTTTAGTGTAGAAATCGCTATCACCATAAGCAAAGCACCTTGACACCACTATAAAGGTAAAAATTGGCACAGCCATCACTCAGTTAACCCTCCTACTTTGAAACTCTCAGTTCAAAAGTTTGTTTCTCTGGTATGGAAGGGTGAATAGATCTTCATGTTTCAGGTGTATTCATAAATAACAGCACACCTTGCCACTCCACTTGGGCAGGGCATGCATTGTGCTTTCCTGAGGAGCAAATGTGAGGAGCTTTTTCAACTTAAACGCTCTTCATGAGCACTACAGAATCAGTTTTCACCACCACTAAAACCTCAATTTAAGCACATGTTCTTAAATAAAGAGCACAGACCTGAAAAACACGAGACCTGACAAACCCCTATACACATTTACATTAAACTATTCAGTCTGTTCCATACCTTTTCAAGCTTTTCTTGAGAGTGATCCAGGTCAGCAGAAAATGTGCCCAACGCAACACGAAGCAGGGAATCCAACAGAGGCTTTGCTAAGTCGCTTTCTATCACTTTGGATTGAGCAAGTTGGTCTCTTACTTCAAGTAAGATATCATCCACACAAGCATTCTGTGTTTTAGAAGAAAGTTTTGATTCGTGTTATTCCATTTGGACTAACTGCAGTAGTCTTATACTTTTATTTAAGAACTCTCCTTTCCACCTACAACATTATTCAATCAGACTTCCCAATTAAAACCATCAGACTTTGTCTAGTCTTGCAATAGCCTCACAATAATAAAGTTCTGTCAGGTTTGTCATGACAAAGATTTGGTAGGTTAAGCAATTTGCACGGACTACCCCTTACGAAGCAAATCATTAAATCTCTCATTCAGGTGCCACACAGAGAACATGGTATCGTAAGAGAACAACCTACCCTCTCATCCTCGAAATAACTTTCAGTTAAGTCACCGTTAAAAAGAGAAAAAGTATTGGAAATAAATACACATAAAATAGGCAAAGGAAAATTACAGAGTACCTGGTGAAATGTCTCCACTTCTGTCTTCTGCATACTGCTCACACTGTGCAGACAGATTGTCAGCAGAGCTTCAAGAAGTCTGATTCCCTGAAGTGCCCACTCAACCTCTTCTCTTACAGAAGGCTTCATATCTTCAAGATTAGCAACGGGACTAACTGAAGTGTCTTCCCTACTCAAAGGGCTGTCACAGAAAACGCATTCAGACACCAGCTGTTCTGCATCAACAGTATTTTTATCAAAACTGTCATATTCTGATTGTGCCAACTCCCCGTTTTCAGCCAACTGAGCAGAGTCATCCTTGGTGAGAGGCTCAGCACGAGGGCTCCCATGCAAACTTCTGCTGCTTTGATTCAATACTCTCTCCTTCTTTTCTTGCTCCTTTTCCTTCCTGTTTGCAAGTTTCTGAATAATGAGGATTAGTAATCTGTGGCATGCTTCAAACCCTCCAAGTCTGTGAAACTGTCTTTGGAAAACTGAACTACACAAATAGATCCAACGACACATAGACCAAATATCTGCAGCCCTGTGAATACATTCTAGAGAAGGCAAAGCGAGGCTTTCCAGTGACAGATAGGGTAACTTGTGGCCTAGCGGCTCACTAGCTGTGCTATCATATCCTGAAGTGTCTTCAGAGTCATTAGCTGAATCCCGATCACAATCTGCTTCTTTACTTACACACAAAAAAGCAACACAGAGAAACAGGTTTATTGTGTTGACATGAATGTCTTGACTCTCAAACTTTTTCTTTTTCGGGTAAGCCTCTTTGAGGCCAGCATAAAACTTGCTGAGGCTTTGTGGAACTTCTGAAGTGGTGTGTTGGCTGCAAAAAGAAGCAGACACAGAGGCAGCCTCCTTCTGGTCACTGGTCAAGCCTTCTAGTTCTGCCACTGCTTGGTCTTTCTGCTGGTCTCCAAGGCAGAGGATCAAAGTCTCTAACACTTTCAGAGAATGGTTCCTTACAGTATCCAAGTAATTTAATTCAATCATTTGGTTTACTCCATTACAGCTCAAAAACGAGTCTCTAATTACCCTGCAAGAGAAAGCAAACAACCATAAATGCATGTATTTTAGAGGAGTCATCTAAACCATAAATAATGCTCTATGTACAACTTGTACAAAGGAAAAGACAGACAAAGTTTATAGAAATTGCTGTAATCCTCCTGCTATTCTCAGGAATGCAAAATAAGATAAAGGGGAATGTGTCTGCAACTTTCTAGAACGCCAGGCAAATATTGTCCACAGGGTAACAGACAAGTCAGAAGCTTTTTTTGTTATAAAAATAAAGAGACGAATATTGATTAACCTCTAAAAAAAAAAACAGAAAAAAACCACACACAAAATGGTCAAAGCACAGAATGCATTTAATTAATTCTATGATACTGATTCTTTAGTGGTACCTTCGCTCTACCTTTTATTAGGAATTGGAGATCTTAAATATTTTCTCTTCTACAACTTCAGAAAATGGATTCCCCCTCAAACAAAATTGAAGCCTTAGTATATTTTACCAGCTACGTCTATTTTACTAGCATATTTTATGAGTATTTGCAGGGACTCAAAATCTCTGCAATTTTATGTGAAATTGCTTTCAAGCACATGTTTTTGCAGGCTTTTTAGCATAAAAACTGCAATGTTAAGTAAGCACCCTTTGGTACATCTGTTTTCAAGAATGGTTTCCCCTTCTTTCTACTCCCCATCTATTCTACTTAGTTGTTAAGAGATACTTATCACAAATTCTTTAAAGTTGCTTTTTAGAGTACTGTGTTTGCTCATAGAGATTGATCTCTTACCCTCCCATTACTTTCCTGCAGAGTCAGCTTTTACTACAATTGAGTCATACACTCTTAAAAAAAATAAAAAATCAAATGAGTCATGTACTGACTTGTGTATTTATCTTTACATCAGTACTAAATAGATAACTGTAAACTTCTTTCAATCTCAATTTTACTACTTATATCTTTACCACTGAGGTGTTTCCCCTAAACCCTCCCTCAAAAATCGAGGCTGCTGATATAGTTTAAGCAAGCTAAAAACACATGAGATAATCCTTTATGAAAACTGGAATACTAGCCTATTCTTTATTTTTGTCTCAGGTAGCTCTAATTCACTTCAGTTTTTCAGGATTCAAAAATTAACAGTTTTTCCAGGGAAAAAATACATTCCTATTCATATTCCAGAAGAACAAACAAACAATCAAAAACTTCCAGAAATTTTACTAAAGAATTATTTTGCCAACTTCAATTATAGAAATAAATTTTCAATAAATAGAAAAAATGTGCCTTTTGGTTTGGTTTTGCTTTAAAAATTATGCTTATATGAGAAGGACTTTGTAAATTAAGAAATAGTAACTTCAGGACTACAAATAAGTGTAATTTATTTTTCATATTAAGTTTCTATGGAATCGTACTTTAGCAGGAAAAAGAAACAGATCAGATAAAGTAGTTTAATTCCCACAGAAAAGTAACATGTGAATCTGTTCAACATTCCCGAGTCACTTTAGCATGAGAAATTAAAAGGCAAAGAGGGTGCCAACATCAGACCCAGCCGGCATTCGTTTCTATACACTGACTTCTTGAAGCCAGTATCCCACCAACTCGGACCCCTTGCTATGACTTATCGATCTAATGGCAAATCTGAATCTTATGGACTGAATCCTATGTTATCTAAGCATCTATCTTGTTTATACCCCTGCAATTTAAGTGCAGTACACAATGAAAACAAAATTTATGTGGTAATCAAACATATATAGTGTTCTAGGTTATATAATTAGCATTTACTCTATTAATAAGCAGAAATAACACTCACTAACCTGGATTTAAGCAACACGGGGAGTGTCTGCAAATAAATCTGAAGTACTTCATAAGGCAAATCCTGGCTGTGGTAACCACACGTATGTTTAGCAGCTGTAGTTATTCCAACTTGTTGAGCATAGCAAGCTAACTCAACACCTCTCTGGAGCACTGGATTATAAATACAGTTATAGAGTTTCCACTGGACTACTGCATTTCCCTTTTGCATCAAGTGGCATATATGGTTTGCAATCTGCATGCCACGTAGTTTGTCTTCTTCAAAAGCAAGGTCCTGATAAGCCTCCAGAGCATCCCACCTCAAGAGCATATCTTCAGATCCACTACTAGGCAGAATCCCCTGAACTTTGCAAGAGGGACTAGAGGCAAGACCAATGTCACCAGCATTGCCTTGCAAGGCACCTTCCAGTTGGGCAAGTTGATCACAGTCAATAGTACATATATTGCATGACGCCTGTATAATTTTTGGAGAAATATCAGCTCCACCCAGCTGATCCAATATAAACTTGTTAAGGACGCTCAGTATGTGTTGCTGGAAGTTTTTTAATATTGGTAACTTGGAAGCATGAAGCAATGGGATAATCACAGATTTTGGGTCCATGCAACAGCATATTCCTATGTTGTGTACCCCTGAGAGAATCTGCACACAGGTACTGCTCAAAGAGACTTGCTGCAACAAGTGCAGACACTGATGTGCACAAACAGCAATGCAGCAGCAGCGGTCAGGATAGTGAACTTCTCCCTCAGCTGTTTCAAACGGGTTTTTGGAAGCTTGGTTTTTAAAAGCTGATACAGAAAGTCCAGAAAGATCTCTGTGGTGGTGCATGAAGTGAGAGTACTCACAACGCCTGTGCCGCTTTCTTGTACACATGGATTGATGAAGCTGCTCTGACTTCACTTTTTTGACAGTGCTGATGATTTTTGTGACACTGTTGATTAGGGCTTTTAAGTGCTCAGAGGCTTCCCCAGTTACTCCCTCATTCTTCATACACAGCCATTCCATTTGAAGCACTGTTACTTCAAATAACTTAAATCCCTGATGCTGTATGAACTCATGAACCAGATCTATAGCTTGACTAAAGTAGAATGGGTTGGAGGCTGCACTCTGTAGGCAGCAGATCAAAATCTGCAAGACACCCTCCAGTACCTCAGGCAGAAGCAAGGTTCTGTGATGATAGCTAGAAAATACTAAGTCATCTGGCACCTGCTGCTGTAGTGTGTTTTTGTGCCCTGGAACAAAAATATCAGGCTGTTTTTCCAAGCAAATTCTGATTTTTAATGCTGCTTTAAGTAAATCTGTTAGATTTCTTCGCAAGTTGTCAGGCATTGTTTCTGTATTGCTAATATCTAAAGACAAAAGTTGAAGCACTGTTCTAAAGAGCATCCTTTGGATCAAAGCCACAGGTTCTTCTGTCCACCCTGCCGAAACTACCTCATTTTCTGCACTGTTACTCACAGTGCAAGAGCCTCCAAATCCTGATAAGAACTCAGTTAACGTGGGTATCACACTAGCTGTAAGAACAGAACTGTGATTCAAAGCCACATCAAATTTGCACACTTTTTCTAGGAGTGACAATAAAACATGGCATAAGTCAAATGGAGAGTTGTCTGTGTTGCTCTCAATCACTGCAGCTGGCTCATTCAAAAGTTGAAGTTTTAATTCCTGTGCTGGAATTTGGTTGGAATTTTCTGCATTAGAGGTATCAGGATTAGAATTTGATACTGCTTCAGCTAGTAGGCTGTCACTTCTCCCTACAAGGCAGTTGTCCCTAGGAGGATGTGTTACAAAAGGCTGCAGGAATTGGGTCCGTCTATGTTTCATCATGACCGTAGTCTTGTCATCTGAATTGCCTTCTGAATCCGAAGTGGACAGCTGAGACCTTCTGGCATCTCGCACAGAGTAACGATGGGTAGTCTTGCGAAGACGCCCGCTTTTTCGAGACCTAGGATTTAGCTTTACAGAAGCCTGAAGAGGAGAACGACTGTTTCCATCTAAATCTATTCTTTCCTGAGTAGATTTCACAGAACTTGAAATGTTCTCTTTGGTCAGGCATATATCAACTGTAAAGGGTAGATTAAAATCTGTTGCAACAGAAAGACACATAAATCATTTAGGAGCATTATAATACACAAGTCTTTTTTTCCAATTTAAGTATTTTCCTATTTAAGTCTTTGCAGCTTCAGAAATATGAAGTAAAAAGACTGTTTATTCTTGGATTAATTTCACTGTCATTTTCAAAAGTGTCAGAACTGTATCTGGGTGCTCTGAGCATATATGCTATCATACGTCAATTGCAAGTATTTAGAAAATAGCAAAGTTAAGTCCCACAAACAAGCAAAATCAGGACAGCCCATCCTATAGATATAACCATTAATTATATTGAAAGAGGTGCTTCATGTGCAAGCATGACTCTCTCACTGTAGCACAGAGACATGGCTATGATGCTTGAGGAAAGATCATCATTGGTATTATTGCATCAGTACTACTAGCTAGTAATCTAAGGTAACAAAATATGCATGTTAAAGTACAAAAAGCAAACATCTTAATCTGTTTACACAATATCATTTAAAAATAACTCTGAAACGGTCAACCTCTCATAAGATGACTGAAATGTTTTTCATTCAATCATGCTTACAGTAGAGTGAAAAAGAGATGCAACAGAGCAAGTAGTTAATTACATAAGAGTACTATGAATTTGACACTTTAAATACTGTCCATCTACAAATGTTAACAGCACCTTACACTTGACTTTAAAACAAGGAACATCCAGACAACTTCAGATGATAATATTTAAGAACTTTGACAGCTTCAGTCTCTGGATTTGTTTCAGTTTATTTTATCCTCTAATAAAAGAAAAGATCAGAAAAACACATTTGCTGGTTTGGTTCTTACATAACTTTTAAATCATCTTTCATGCCTTCATTCTGCATTACCTCTTTCACTTCTCTAAACAGGTATACTAGCCATTTGACTCTTGTCATTTAAATCCTCAAGTAGACAGTTTGAAAAGCCTGACTGTTTATAATCATCCAGTGTTAGTCCATTTTCAGAGCCTACTGCCTTGATATCACCATCCTTTTCATACCATTTCCAGTCTCTGTTGTTTGACTTAAGCCTATTCTCTACTTAGCACTTCTCCAATTTCAGAAGAATGTTTTTCTTACACTATTGCTGATCAATCTACAATGCTAACACGTGTTACTCAGGTTTTTAAGAACTTTTGTGCTCTCTCCCACACTACGAACAGTTTCACATTAGTGAAAGTATCATATACTCTTTCAAATCCCCTTTTCTTGTATCACCTGCAAAGTCAAATAAAACCTCTCCACCACCAATTCCAACTACATGGTATGTTGTAACCATTCCCCTTCATACTGACCATGGGCTTTTGCCTTTTCAGTATAGTCTTGACTTTCCTTGTATAATAAGGGAACATTGGAATTTTTAACACTATATTTTTTATTTTTTAAGAATTCAGTGCCTATATTCTAGGTTAGGAGGACATGCAGTATAATAGTTTTCTACTCTTTATCTGGGAACCCTCTGCTCTGTAACAATACAGATACAATACACCATTTTCCCCAGCTTTTCAAGCACAACAGATGAAGCTTACCTATTGCTTTTTCTTCTTTGACAGGGATTTTCCACACCAGTGGTAGAAGTGACAGGAGGAGAGTTAGAAGTTCTTCCCGACATGTCAGCTCCTATGTTAGGAACAAAGAAGCTTTATATTCCATGACCCATAATTTAGACATTCCTCTGATCTTTTTCTATACAGTTTTCTTCTTAAAATAAGTTCCCTGTGTCATTCTGCTGTCTTACATACTGGAAAAACGATCTAACTGCAAAGAATGTTATAATCATCAGTATGAATCAGTCAGATAACATCTGGAATATTTAATCACACCTTTGCAACTATTTCTATACACAGCTCTTCAAATCTTGTTTAAGTAATACTTCACCCACAAGAGGACAAAACCCTAAAAAGTCAAAAGCCAATAATTTCTCTTCATTTAAATAACAGAACAAAGCCCAAGAAAGGTTTGAAGTGTCTATGGTTACAAAAGCATATAATTTTCAAGAAGGTTGTGAAGCTTTCCATGATGCCTTTAAACAAATGAAAGTCTATATTCAATTGATACTAGCATCATCTCACAACGTGAAGGCAAAGTTTTATAGAAAGTGTGAAAATTCCTCAAAAAACAACATAAAAACATTAAAATCCCTCAAGCTAACTGAGAATCAAAGTAGAGCTCAGAACCTTAATGCAAATAGTAGAAGGCAGAAAATTCAAATATGATTTTTACTGGATACTAAGCACTACTGTAGAGCCAAATATCAAAAAACCTACTATGTTTGGCATAGACAGAAAGCTGACTTGAGTTTTTTTGATAGTTAGCATCATTCAGGGCTATGCAGCTGAATCCTTTCCCCAAAATTCAAGTAATGAAAATAAGATATGTGAATATAAACTTAAATAAGGTAGAACATTTTGGTAAGAAGCTTGCTCAGCCTACTTTTAATTGGAACTGAATACTAGAGTGCCTTTAAGTGCTTGCATACACCCTTATCCACAAAGATAAGACCAGAGTTTGTAAAGTACATTTGAAACTGAAGAGGTTGGATAAAGGTGAAAAGCCTAGTATTCATTTCACAAACTACATTAGTACTGAACTTAGAGGTTTTTTTTTATTTAAAAATACCGATATTATAAACTGTTTTCCTGCTAAAATCTTTTTAAAAGTTGTTAAAACACAGAACTAGCAGCATCAGTAAAACAGCAGCATACACAGAGATAAATTTCTTCATGACAGTTTATGCATCTAGCTTGGTTCAAGATCACTTCAACACTGATAAATCAACTAATATCTCACAGAAGATAAAAGTTTCTATTTCTCCTTCAACATTTTGACTAAGGCAAATACACCAAGTTCAAGTTCAATACACCAGTTCTAAAGGTTGAACAAGAAAGAACACATGATAGCCTTCAGTTTCCCTATTGCAGATTAATAGCTCCTTTGATTATTAGATCAGCTTTTCTAAGTCTACATTAGTGTTTCTTGCCATTTTAAATAAACAGAGCAGTTTTATTTAGTCAATTTTAGAACCTTTTCTTGGCATAATTCTGTCACTGAAGGTCATTAGGAAAGGATTGAAAGTATTTGGAAATCACTTTTAACATTACATTTTCATTACAGAGTAGAGCCAAACAGGCAAAATCAGACAGCAGTCATCCATTCACACCACAACAGGCAAGAACAAACTGCCCTCAATTATTTATCTACATAAAAAAGTTTTGCTGAAAGCTACCTCAGCTACCTTTTTAAAACTTCTTCAGAAGAGCTTATCTACTAATTTTCCAGCTGCTGAATTAATCAGTCAAAAAGAAAATATAACATGCAAGAAGTACTAAATACAGTATTAATCACAATTACAGATCTATGACTACACACGAAACGTCTAGAAATAGATAGTTTCACTTTACACTATCCACATTATTTTAGAGTTATAAAAATAGTTTCAGTTACTGATACAATACAATTAGACATGAGAAGTAACTTTTCAGAGTCATTTCCCACAACTCACTTTTGCTACTGAAGGTCTTCTCAGCAAGACAGAAAACGATTAGAAACAGGAGTAAGCAACATAGCGTTCAAAACCATGCAACAAGTGGAAAGAGCAGTGTGGCTGTTCTCCCTTTCAGCAGAGGGCAAGCAGGGCGGATGGGGTTATAGGAACACATAACAGGGAGAAATATCAAGATGCTATAAAGAACCATGTGCCAGTACACTGGCCACAAGCTATCCCCACAGAGGGGTATATAGGCCCATACAGGATCTATCCTCTTTTCAGAATAATTTTCATTCATCAAGATTTTTTTCCAGTTGTCTTTAAAAGAGTTGAGGATGTTAAACAATACAGACACTGACTGCACCTTACTTGAAAGGTACTTTCAGGAGCTGAGGTCAAAAAGTAATTGCTCTCTCATGTTCAAGAACTGCCTAATTGATACAAAGTGAAAATATATCTCACAGCCTATATAGCAAAATAGGAAGGGGCATATTTTAATTTTATTTAACTACTATCAACCAGAAGGGTCTTTTCAAAGTAAAAGCTGCTAGTTTACACTGCAGGTTCAGTAAACACTCCTTCCTCTTTCAGTTTCCATGTACTGCCACTTTCCACCCAGCTGCTGCAGCAAAGCCTCCCACATGGCTTAAGTCAACAGTTTAGCAGCTATATATTTCACCTGGCAAATAGATATAATTAGCCACGTTTTGTTTCCTGTTCACCAAGGTGAAGGAAGTTCTTCTAAACTTCATAATTAGACTTCTCAGTCTCCACCAAAAAACACAAACAAGAAAAGGAGCACCAAGAAGCACACAAGCCAGAAAAATACTTCTAATAGAATCAAAGCTCAATACAAAAATTAGCCAGCAGTGATAAAGTCTATTACCTGATCGATAATAGAGTTCAGTGTAGTAAGCAAAATAAATCCACGGCCTTGAACAAGGTATTGTCCCAGTGCTGCCATATGTGTTTCTTCCTCTTCATCTTCCTTGGCCTCTGCCCTCTGCACCACAGCGTTGCACAGCCTGTTGACATCTGTCAAGAACTCCCGTGCCAGTAAGTTACTGCGACTGCTCATGTCTGAGCTAAACAAAGAAGGAAAACACAAAATTGAAACCCATCAGAAACTACCTCCTTTATGAAAAATACTTGAAGCTTGAGGACGGGAAGAGCAATTGTTTCTTCTCCCTCTCCCCTCCAAAGCATTGAATTTGTAGACCTGAAGGATGAATATTCCAGTGTGGAGTGGGATCAAGAGCAGAAGGAATGTTGAGGTTTGGGGATTTCACTCTCTTCGGCGAGACTTGAGCTAATAGTTGGTGAACCCAAAAACTCACTTTATAAACCTTTCAGGTGAAAGCATGACAGTATTCCTTCCTGCATAACCTGCATGACTTAATTCCAGCTTTTCCTTGTAGACTACATGTAACCTTCAGTCTTCAGCTGCTTCTAAAAGGGATTTGACTTGAAGCATACAGAGGAAACAGGTAGCTATCATACAGCGTTGTACAGAAAACATGTTCCTCGTTCTTCATTTGAGCACATTATCTTCTACACTGTTATATATTCCAGCAGTATACAGATTGTTTCAAGGGAAAAAAATAATGAGTTAAGATAAACATGGGAGTTTCAGAGATGCATTGCTTTTGATTCACTAACCCTCAGAGTATTTCCTTCAGGCAAGATTAATTGAATGGGTGGTAGTCATTACAGTTATGTATTTAATTCAAGATATGATTCTATTGTATGCATTCAGGAGAAAACCACTGGTACATTCTTCCAAACTGACTAATTTGATTATAAATAATGCACACAAGGCACTCATGCATCTTGACTGTTCATTGCATCTCATAAAACACTTATTTTCTTATGTGCCACTACAGTAGCATTCTTTGATTGGTCAGCAATAATACATGCTGAAAAGTTTAAATCAAGCAAGAAACAAAATGCAAGAATCAGCTGTAGGAAACAGTCAAGGAGATCACCAATCAAGGCAAAATAACACAAGCAAGAATCAGTGACAGCAACTATAGGACCAAAATTTCACACACAGAAAACCCCTTAAATGAATATGATACTGTTTATCTACTTGTTTTTCCTCTGTATGAACTTAGCTTAAGAAAAATCTTGAAAACCTCAGAGAGAAGAGAGTCAAATGTGTTAGAGTTCATTTAAAAATAAGTGGATTAATACTGCTGGATCTGAAAACATCTACATATAATCACTAGATCAAAAGTGTTCTTCATATATTCATAAACAAGCAAGCTAGAAAGGTTTAAGAGGTTTGGGTAAATACAAGCGCATAAGGCAAAAACTTTTGTTTTTCAGCAATTTCAAACACAGAAGTATGAACATGCGCAAACATAAGAAAGCATCCCTACATTTTAAGCTGGGGTGAGGGAATAAGTTCGTTATTTTTACATGCACAAGCGTTCTCCATAGCGGTAACAGGAAGATTCTTACCAGAATTACTTTGCCAGGTTTCAACACATTGATCTTCTATTTCTAAGAAAATACAAATATACTCTGGAAACACCACCTTTGATTTACCTGTTTAAAAAACAGAGAAATATAAACATAATATGAAGTTTTCTTATTTGTAAAATTAATTTTAAGTACTATCTTATCACACGTAAAGGTGATTGCTGCAGCAAGCATGTTTTCAGAAAGGCCCATCACCCAGGACCCTACAACAGGTTAACATCCTCCCATGACACTCAATGGCCATTCACAAAAATTTGTGTTCAGGTGTAAAGCCTTGCATAGCGAAAGTCAGTATTTCCCTCTTGGCAGACTAAATTTTCTTAAGAGTTTGTTAGTTTTTCATTTGAAAGCTTCTAACTTATTATACTGTCCCCTCATGTCTTTGTAGGGCATCCAGGCTAAGGAAAAGAAAACAAACAAAAAGAAATTAAGCATATTTTAATCCTCCTGAAGCATTCTTATTTACTTAAACAAGATCGAAGAGTTCTTTAAATTTTTTAAATCTCCAAATATTACTTTCTCAGGATGGTTAAATACTTTCTCTGCAATTTCCTAAAGACATACTAACAATGGCAGAATGTATGTAATGATTTTTGCGATCTTTCCACATTTTTCATTATTGTTCTCAAAATCTTCAGCAAGAATCACTTAGCCATGCTATGCTAGCAGCATTCATAGTTAATTCTAGCTTTTAACACAGCAACAGGATATCTGTTTGGCGTCGCCAAGTACATTTTAACAAAAATGTATGTCTATGAGTGGGGCAGACACATGCTTGTGTGAACTGTCCAAACACCCATTTACTTACGTATTCTCAGGTGGCAATTAAGTAAAAATCTTCAGTTTTAACCCTACAATCATGGCAGAGCATAAACACTAGGCAAAAGACCTTATTAAGGAAGGAAGAAACACTGTAGGTTCCCAAGGTGAATTCCTAAGAACTGGTCTCACCAAGTGCTTCGGAGTAACACGTTTCATCCTAAACCTCAGGGAAAGCCGGTCTATCCGTGCAGCTAATGCACATAACTCACTACAACTGAGTTAAGGAGTTTGTGCCTTTGCAGTTGTATCTAGCTATTAGATTTAACGATATATAGTCCATTTCTGTACCAGGCCTTGTCGGTCATATTTTCTACTTACTGTTCTGGTATAAATTGCTTTCCAGTACTTGCAATTCATTTCTCCAGATTTTCTTTTTTTCTTCCCTTTTTAAGAAATTGTATACTTTAAAATGCTGAGCTAATTGAGCTATTGAGAAAATGCCTTGCCACTTACATTAGTGGGTTTTCAATCATTAAAATAAAATCCTAAAAGCATTCCTTAAATATGTTTAAATTCTGGTATAAAGAACAATTCTAGCAGTGTTGAACACCACATCACAAACATACAAACCATACATATTGCTAAGGCCCAAGTGGCATGATCTCTAACAATGAGGAAAACACAGAAGCAGCTCGAGGTGAAAGGCAGTTTTCTGTAAGCGAGTGCACAGTGCCTTTGGCCAGCGGCATTAGGAGGTGTGAGGGCCTGAATACCGCAATGTTTTTATGCTGGGTCTAAGCTGCTATGTGTGATGCATATGAGACCTTGCAGGTCATAGCTGCCTGCAGTCATGTTATCCTCAATAAAAGCAGGCAGTCTTGTCTGTAGCATCACAGAAGTTGTACTGTTTCCATACTTCTATGGAAAATAATAGATTTATAACAAGTCACTTCCCAGATCAGGCAAATGGAAGCAATGGGTGCATAGCTACATGAAGTGCTTAATTTCACCAAGTTCCCTATCAGTTTTTCCAGATAAGTTCACTAAAATCCTTCTACATCAAAATCCTAGGACATAGTCTGTTCTGCCTACAATATTTCTCATAGATTATTTTTCAAAGTTTTCATTTGTACAAGCCACTGCACAAATAAGTTATTTCTATTTCACTTATTTTGGGGTTAAACTTTCCATTTAAGATCAGGTTTCTATTAAGAGGACAAAAGGCATCATCAAGAACACAAGAGCACATTTCAACACAAGGAACAGACAATCAATCATCAGCTTTTGCAATTGTAACACATGGTTTGCCAAGTTTATAAAAGAAACTAAGTTCATCTTGTTAACAGCAGACACCAAGTAAGGTTGCCTTCTGTCTAAAGGAATCTTAACATTACAAAATCTAAGGGAATATTATGATTAATTCCACTGTGCAAATTGAATAAAAAAACGGAAAAAATAGGAGAGCAAACAAAAAAGGGAAGGAAATGTGTCTGATAGCCTGCAGCAGAACTGAGCAGTTCTTACAGGGTTGCCTTAAAGGCTATATTTTGGTGGTGAAACACATGTTTCAGAATGAAAGAATGCATAAGCATTCTTCCTTTTTTTGTCCTTTTGATCACTCAAAACTTTTTAGAAGGCTAGAAACAAGCATCAAGACAGAATAGCTAACACTGCAACAAAACAGAGTCCTCCAGGGAATTATGCACCTGCAATTCATGCAGATCGTCAGCAAGCTAGAGATATTTTTGATGCCTTGTTTAACCATACGAGGCAACGTACCAAGAGCATAGCTTAAAACATTCTATAGAAGGGACAATTCTTAACCATCTAACAGTGCTCCAACATTAAAAAACAAGAGCTAACCCAAGGAAAACCAAGACAGCAGAGCTGTACCAGACAACATTCTAACTCCGCAGAAGATCTCAGACTAGTCTAAATCTGCTTTTTTTTTCCTAATAATTTCCTGTTCTTCCTTGCTGTGATTAAATTATGTTGTGGGAGAGACATGGAGAGGTCACAGAGGCAGACAACCTACTGACATGCAGTAAGACCGCCTTGCTTCAGCCCCTAAGACACTCATGGAAAGCCACTTTTTAATAGACAAGTTTTTATCTTAGTTGGGCATATGTACCCATTTTACAGGGGGACTATTTCTAACTCAAATCCTTTATTTTATCAAGGAGTTGAATAACTAGCTTTTAATGTTCTTTGTAAACCAGTATGCCATTGCTACCTCTGAACAAATCACTTGGTCTCCCCTCAGCATAAAGAAAAAAGTGAAAGATAAATGATTAGTACTTGTGGAAAACAGCATATACACTGCCTTAACTAATTGGTAAAACATGTGCCAAGTTCATAACATTCTACACAAAAATTAGCAAAGATTGAAAAAGTATGCAGAGATCTTCATCTCACCCACCTGCAAGGCTTCTCTCGCAACATGGGGTGTGAGGGCCCTGCTTCCCCACGTATTTTTAGCTTCCTGGAAATATCTAGTCTCAATTATGTACTGCTGCCTAGATGCTAAAAATGATATTGAACCTCAGCCTTTATGATCTGAGAATCAGAAGATTTCTGCTTTTTATCTTATAATGAATAAAATGAACTTCAAGGTATCTATGCTTTCTGAAAAAATAAAGATATGGGAACTTTCCAAAATAGCTATCAAACTGCTGCACAAACCTATAATTATTAGGTGTACTTAGACTGTAGGTACATAGGGACATATAGAATGACATTAGATAAGCAGGCAAATGAAAGTTTCAGAAATGTATTTCTGGCGGAGACCCAAATCTGGTGTGCATTGCTGAACATAAGCAGAAAGAAGTAAATAAAAAGGTGCTCTTCTATCCCCAGGTTATCATTTGCCATCTACTCGCATGCCCTAGTGAATTTTGACCATTAGAAAATACAGACTGGGGAATAATAATTTCTTTGGGCACAAAATGTTTGTTTCAAACTAAGCTGGCAGTTAGAGAACTGTCATCTGGCTCCTGTGATTTATTCTGTCCCCTCCTGAGCAGGGCAACCATTTCTAGAATCTCTCAAGTCCCTAGCATCATTACTAATTAGGCAGGCTGAAAACAAATATATATATATATATATATATATATGAAGATGAAATAACCTGTTTAACATTGACCAAGCAGGGAAGACCAAGTCTTTTGGCAAGGAAAGACAAAGTGATAAGGGTTCTGAGCACCCACAATAGAACCCTGCCGAGACACAAACTAACTGCAAACTGCAGTCTTCTCCACGTGTATGCAGTATACCAAAGAAATATAAATAAAACCAAGATTATACAATCTGTATGACGTTTTGTATGTCTATGATATCTATAGACCCACCAGTTAAATCACAGTCATACGAACCTGTACTTTGAAAAGTCACAAAGCTGGCGGGAGAACTTCAAATTTTAGCAGGTGTCCTGGCCTAGCAGGGCCTCCCAGCTCAGAAGGCAATACAAGCTGGAGGTTGCACTGGACTGTGTTAGAAGTCTGACCCTGTGAAATCTTGGTCATCCTCACTCATGTCATGCCTGCAAGCTAATCCTTTCCAAAACATGGACCACAGGTTTTTGTGTCTCCCGCAAAGAGCCCAGCATAATTCTGTAGAGCAGCTTTAGATAAAGTAGTTAACAGTCCTACTTCCTCAGAAGAATCATCTTGAAGAAAGTTTCATTAAAGTTAATTGCTAGGGTTGATGTTATGTTTGGGGCATTTAAACACTCTGCACTCTTCACAGCAGTGAAGCACAAGTGACATTTAAGTAACCTTACCATTATACTTTAGAAAGTGCAATTTCTTGTTCTACTTGAGGCAAAGTAAAATATACAATTCACATCACAATTTGTTCTTTATTATTTTAAAGCATATTCACAAAACCATTTTCTTAACTCACAATAGGACTTTGAGTTTGTCATGCTGCTGTAATTTCAAAACACTTTAAAAAATAAATATGCTAACCTTCACACATATCACACCAGGAAATACCGACACTCCTGAACATTTGGCTTTTGGTAACTATTATTATCTTGGGACTGAGATCAGGTGCAGAATCTCTCAGTGTCAAACATCAGATTCCTACTATTCAGTTTATATAACACATAATTGAATACTTTGACTACATTTAGCACCATATAAGCAAAAAGAGGGAAAAAGTATCATTGAAAAGAAAATAACATGTTTTAAAATATTTGAGTTCTAGAAGTTTTTCTAGATATTAAAACCTGTCTGGCATCTGATCCCTGTTTGGAAAAACTTCAGATCAGATTAAGATTTCAGAGAGTCATTAGCGAAAGATTTAAAAATTATTCACTTTAGTCACTACTAAAGTAGTGCCAATTGTTATAAGGGAGCAGAGCAATGCTCTAGTCTAGTATTCTTTTAACAGCATGCAATAATAATTTCATCCTGAGAAGAAAGCACTGGAGATTGAAAAGATTAAGTGATCAATGAGAGCAATGTTTCTTCCTAAAATTGAACAGTTGCTTGACAGGTTCTATGACGAGTGGCATCTCCTTTAAAAACGAAGAGATTACCAATAATTTTATTCTTCTGTGTCTTAATGAAATACTATTGAGAGTGAACAGCAGAGAATTTCACAGGCTAGCTACATTTTATATAAATGGTTTCGGACAATCCTTCAATCAAGTCAATATAAAATTTTATTTAATCATAAACCAACATGAAACTCCAGGGAGTGCATTTTTACAAAGCCTGAAATCAAGTCAAGAGGACAGATTATAAAAGTACAGTACTGATGAAAGAAAGGTTCTCACAAACAGCTACCTACACACAGGCAAGTAACACATTAACTCTGTACATATACTATGCTCAAGTTGATGCTAAGCTTGTCTTTTTATGTCCTCCTAAAGACAGGAGCTGCACTACTGTAGAGAACTACAATACAGGCCTTCTGGCTCATTTAAATTTAGTTGTTTTCAGCCCTGTGCAAGCAGGCCCAGGAGAAAACACACTCCTTCAAATTCCACCACATGGTTTAAAAAAAAAAGTCTTCAAAATGATCATGGTCATATTAACTGTGTGAAAAGACAAATACACTTATTTTCATGGAAACTGTTTAAAATGCACAGAAGAGAGCACAAAGCTGTTATGAGAACCACAGAAAAGCTAGAGACAAGCTCTGTTCAGCAAAGTCGGGGCAGACAAGGATCTGTTTCAGATCTTCTGTGAGGAGTCTGAAACAGACAATGCCTGTTAGAAGCAGATGGTACTAGAGGAAGAAACCAACATACAGGACAGAATATACGTTAAAAAAGTAATATTGTAGAAAAATAATTAGATAACAGCAAGTTCTTGAAAAAGAACCAAACAACATATATATTAAAAGAGTGAAGCAAAAAGGCTGAAGCTGCTTGGTTCCCAAGTGAGCCTTGCACTGCAGCATGAGTACTCTGAGCATATTACTTCCTTCTCCAAATCAAACACATAATACTGTAAAACACCCTTTTCCAAGCTTTATGTTTGATATACATCTCAGATTTGAACTCAAGTCTGCGTTCTGTGCATACTGTCTGGTGATACAGTATTGATAACGACTAACTTGAAACATTATTGATATGAAGCTCCCCAGGGTAACCTCTGCACAGGGGTAGAGAGTCTACTACAGAAAGTCTGTCAGAAGGTCAGAGCCTGTCCTGCAAAGCACCTATACAGGTCTGCCCTGTAACCAGACTGAATATTCTCTTACATTATTCTCCAGTTAAATCCTGTGGTCTCAAATACAGCCAGACAAAACACCGAACTCATGACCATACTGCAAGTATGCAGAGTGTACCAACTCTACCTGAAGGTGATTTAAACATGAAATATTGCACCCGAATTATGATCTGGAAGAATGTACCTCCAGATCATCAATTTTTTTTTGTAAGATCATACACTTTGGCTGTTCTTATTTACAGAGATACGGAAGAGGTGAGAAAGTTGAGCAGAATCTTGAAGCACTCTTGCTGAAGGGATAGCAATGAGTAAAAGCTAGTCCAGAAACAGAAAGCTCAAAAGCCAGAGATTAAAATGATTAAAATTAAAATGAAAGATAAACATCAGCATTGCCTCTAAAGTACTCAAAAGGAGCAACTACAATGGAAAGGTCAATTATCAGATTTTAGAGAGGTCATTTAAGTGCAGACAATTGAAATCCCAGAAGCAGATCTGAAATGGCCAGCAAAATCCATATTCTCTAGTGTTAATCAGATAGAGGCAAGACAGTGGGTAGCATCTTTAAAGGCAATATGAAACAAGCTATTCACAGCTATCAAACTGTTTCATTCAGTTCCTCCTCCATGCTCAGCGTGCCAGTTTCTTGGCACATTCCTACAGCTGTGGCTTCCTCAGGGGAGCTCATACTGTCCTTCTGCCAGGCTTTCCAGCAATGTGTTTGCTCCAGCTGTGCTGATCCCAAGGGCAAGGATCCCAGACTGCTCTGACAACACCTTGGCAAAACAAAACACAAGCCAGGATAAAAGGACTTGCATAACAGCTTTTTCCAGGTGCCTCCTCTCCAATGGAAAGGAAGAGAAATAACTGCGATTTTGATTCCTAAAGTTCAAAAAGCCCTTAGCAAAATTAGTCCAACAGTATAAACTGTAACAGAAAAACTATTTCAGTGATTATATGAATGTGAAACTGCCCATTACCCATTAGTAGATCATCATTACTTAAAACATTCTGAAACACTTGACACAACCCCAAACACACCCACAACGCAAAAAAAAAAAAAAAAAAAAAACCCTTCTTGTTATGTTTGAGATAGAGATGTGTATAGTTTGGGCACTCACACGCATACACAGACTTTATACTGCTGAAGAGCAATTTAAGATGAAGGAAAAAGGACGTCACTTCAACACAAAGCCATATTTCCACTTTCAGTAATCAAAAAACATGGATTTTTTTTTTCCTGTAAACAATAGGGAGTGTGCAAAACCTCTTATAATGAAATCAACTTTGTAACTGAAGTACTTTAGGGTTATTTTAAGTACTTGATTGGTTTATTTAGAAATTCTTTCTGGAGTTCAAAAGGCCCGATACTGCATCTCATCTAAACATCCAGAAGCAAAGGAAATTCTTCTTGGATTTTTTCCTCTATTTAATCTGGCACTAAACTACATGCAAAGAGTGAAATTACAGTCACACAAATCCCTTCTTAGAAGCTGAAAAATCCAAGACATACAAAGATAAAGCCCTATGTATGTTATTATAGACATATTTTCTTTGAACAACAAGTCACAGGACTGTTTTGTCCTCAAGTTTATGAAATTAGGACTCTTTCAATAGAAAAAGAACAGCAAGACGATAAAGACTGACATTTTTGTTACATAGCACTTTACTGTCTCAATTCTTTAAATCTTAACTCTTGAATTATTATAAAGCATTCTTAGATTTTTTTTAAATCAAGTCCTCTGATGTAATTATGAAGTATCAGAAATATTTCCATCTTAAACTTTTCTTTACTAATGGAATTATTCCCAGAATTAAGACATGGACAACAAACAACTCTCACATTTCTATTTCTGTTATCCAATCCTAATCCAATTAGCACAGTATACCAAGATTTAACCAAACCCATTGATTCCCAAGCTTAAGTGATCTAGTTAGGTGTTTATTGTTATTTCACTTAAGAATACAAATCTTCAGTAAATGCCTTCCTGATATTGGAGTCAGGTATTTGCCAAAATAAAACAGGACAAAGTGACACCAGTTTTAGTGCTGCTGAAGTCTTACATTTAGAATTGTAACTGACAGTCAATTCCGTTTCCCATTTCCTCTTCCTAATTCCAACTTGTCTATCAGAAAAGTAGAAAGGTTCTCCTCCTACATGAAGGGTTTTAGGCAGGAGGAGCATTCCTGCCCCATGCCACATTAGTACTTCATGCATGTGCTCCTTGGAGCACAGTGATGCTTTCCAGTGAAGTCAGGTAGCTCCTCTGCAGGGGGAGGGGAAAGGGCAGAGCAGGAATAAAGACAGGGACTAACCAAGACTGTCAGGTGCTTGCTGAGCTCCTTGCAAGAAGGACACGGCCTAACAGGCACTTATCTGCTGGATCTTTCACAAGTCACCACCTTCCACGTTTGCTCTCCACTTGCCAGCTACCCCAACTCCTATGTTATCCAGAAAGGACAGACAGGCTCTTTTGGCAAATAATTTAGCATGGTTCAATCCCATGTAGCTCAAAGCAAGCAAGAAGCCAATCACAGTTACAGTATAATCCTGGGAAGGCTGCAGTGAGCTGCAGCTCAGCAGTGCTGCAGACAAGTCACAGGCCTTATTCTCCATGTGGCCAGCGCAAGTGACAGGCAGAGCAGCAGTAGGCAGCCCCAAGTGATTTATGGAGGAACAGAGGGCTAAGGACTCGAGCCAAAGAACACCACAAGAGTGAAAGCCCTTTCTTCTGTAAGGCACCAGAACCACAGAAGACATCAGTTACAGAACACACAGAATGATGAAACTTGTAGTGATGATTAAAGAACTAGTGGATCTTTATGGGGAAATATGTAGAAACAAATATCACTGAGTTCCAGCACCTAGAGGTGACAAGGAACAGCCTTGTTGCAGGACTTGACTACATGAATCATAGCACTATAGACCAAGCAGTTCAACACAGTTTTTACTTAAAAATGTTTTAAGATCACTGGTATTATAACCTTTGTTCCCAATAATGATTAAAACAAAAATCTAATGTTATCTCTTTCCCCTCCCATCACAAAGATTCACCATTAGCATTAATTCAGAGAGGTTCCCTCTTACACAGGCTATGAGTTTCTACAGTACAAAAGTTCTTGCAAATTAATATCTTAAAAAACACTAAATGCTAACTAAGTGTGATACTATCTTCAGGAGTTGAATATTCAAGATAAACATTTACTTATCTTTACATTGTAATTCGGGCATCTCTCCCAAATGCAAAATATTAGCTTATTTAATTGACAATTTGGTTATTGAGTTAATCTGTGACTCGTATATTAGGTAGAGTGAACTTCTTGTTGTACTAAATTCCATTAGTCAGCTTGTTAATTAGTGACTATTGGTACAAAACTTGAATTACCACATACTACAATAACTAGAACATAGGTATCAGCAGCTTATTCTAGTGTTGACTAGATAAATCCTTCAATAATTGGCATTTTTTTTTTTTAATTTAGTACATAGGACCTTGGTTTCCATAAAAAGCAGGAATTAATACATATCAAATAAGAGACGCTATAAGAGACTGCATTTCCAGAACTTCATCTATGCAAAGTTGGCAGAGTAAATGTATTAAGAGCCAGTTGGGATATTTGCTTCAGAAGCATAGTGATTACCAAACCACAACCTTTACTTACCTATACACTACTGTACTTTATATAAAACATATCAAAGTGTCAGGAGACTCAGAGGAAGCATGGTACCTCTCAATAAAATTTCTTCTTTCTTTCTACAACTATTTTACACTGCTACAGTGGCAACCTCTGAATATTGACACCACATGGCTTAAAAGATTCTCATTACTCACTTCTAGTACTAACATAACTCCATCTTAAAACATGACAAAAATACAATTCTTTCCTTGCTGTTTATCACTTGCATATTTTAATACATTCCCTGGAAATTCCAAACACTTAAGTAAAATTATTTAGACTTGGAAATATGCCCAAAATATGCATACCAGTTCTAGAGAGTCTTAATTTAAAGAAACAAATACTATAGATAAAAAAACAAGACTTTGTACATTGTTAATGAATGGATGAATGGATTTGAATGGATCAAAGCACGTGCAGTGTGTGGCAACTGGTTGAGAAAGACTCATTTTTTTCCTCTAGAACCATTTGTATTTGCTGTCTAAAATAAAAACATGGCATCTATATCAAGGAAAGTAATAATTCTTTCCTCCTCAAAGAATTCCAGCTGCCACAGTTAAGGTATAACTAGTTATCACATTTTTATAGAGGACCAATACCTCAGACGCCTTCTTGTCTAGAAGAAATACAATAAAGAAGCACAGTGTTTCCAATAAAGATCTGAATGATCTTTACAGGTCAGTCTCTTAGCACATCAGACCCAACAAGAAGCCCACAAAATAAAGTCTAGATGACAGTAAGAAAAGTAAGTTAAAGAAACTGAAGAAGTCTGTGTTAAATTTTGTTGTGTTTTGCTCCCACTCTCAGCACCAGATTTAAGAGGCATCTTTACAGAGAGCACAGTGCACTTATCTAAAAACACACTAGCAAGATCTGCAGTTTTGCTCTACCAATTAGTACCAAAACTGACCTCCTGGAAAAAAAAAATGAGATTTTAATCAGAACAAGCTGCAAATAAGCCACAAATGGCTAAACCTGACAGTTACAAAAGTCTCCCCCAAGATTACACAAGGCATCTTTCTTTTCCTTTCCCCTTCACACATTCCAGTACTGTTTCTGTACACTTCTTCTAATGTGGAGGCAAGACATTCCCATAACCTTATTTCAGCATGTCACAAAGACATGCTCAAACACAAGATCTGGATCAGAATTGAGGAAAGAAAAAACTGAATATGCTACACATCCCTCTTGCTTATTAATTCTTCTCAAATATAATTCAGGACGGCAGCTTTACAGCTCAAGCAGTCACCCTGCTGGGTTTGAGCAAAAGCATCTAGCTGCTGAGAACGGCGGCTACAGTTAAAAAAGGGGCTCAACCTGTATAATAGCTCACTGCTGTCAAGAAGATACTTCTGCTCCTTTCCCAGCAACTTTTCCTATTTCCTTCTATCAGCACTGTTGCTCATCTCACTCGATCTGAATTATTTCCAGAAGTTTGCTGCAAACAGCAACAAAATAATCCCTCTGAAAGCAGAATTGCCACATGAAAGCGTCAGACAAGTCACTGCAGGTGAAAAGCAGATCTCTTCCTTCAGTATTACCAAGCTGTTAGAGCAGCTTAAATGGCCCAGACTAATCAGTCATGGTGACAGACTAAAAGTGACAGCAGACACTTCTACCTGCTCTTATTCCAGTCTTAACTGAAAAAGAGGACAAGTCAAAGATACCTAGTTAAATTTACACAGGCTGCACCCTGCTTATTATAATTCTTTTTCAACATCATAATCCCATTTTCTAAAAAACAAGACTGGTATCACAGTAGCACCAGCGCCATCTCAGGTAACAGCTATGACAATTTCCTAAGCTGCTGCCTGTGGAATCTGTTTACTCAAAGGAATAAAACACATGAGAGACCTTGTGTTGAAATTTACTGCTTGCTCCAAAGACCTTAAACTTGTTTCTGGAGGACAAGTGAGTTCATTCTCAACAGCACTGCCAAGTGCAACCAAATCCTCTTACAGTACATCATTTAACCTTACACCTTTCTCCCTCATACAAGAGGACCAAAACCATCTTCCTCTCAGATTTCCTCTGTGTGTTTTAAAAGATACTACCAAGGCAGTGGCAAAATACAAAAGAAGTCTAGATCTCTGCATAAACTACAGTTGCTGATTAATGAAAACACTGACAAAGCCTAAAATGATATAGCTGCTGAAATGCTTTTGGTGTTTCATAGAGTATGCTCTTTGAGCCTAGCTCTACAGAAGGCTACAAGCAAGCATCATTATACTTGTTGTAAAGCTATAGATTTTTAGCTATTTATTTTGCAACATTTACATACCAGGTGTTTTACTTTCCAAGAGATCTTATGATACTACTCGAGGTGTTTGCAATCTCTTTCCTTAATGCCTTAAACTGCCATATAAAGGTGATAGAGACACCCGAAAAACCTGCAAGAACTTTTCTAAGATATTAGAAAACAAGAAGCAACTGAGAATTGCAGTTCCATGCATCCTGAAGCTAATCTAAATATCTAAGCTGACCGAAAGTCTTCTTATAACCAATTTAATATTTTAAACTCAAAGCTGTCACTCAGTACAGTAAAAAACTAATGGGGGAGAGGAGGGAGCCAGAGTAGAATGACATTTCAAAAGTTTCATTATGAAATCTGAATACCACTTTTAAAAATAAAAAAGTACTGGCTTCCTGAGGTCTCATTTGCTTTTAACAGTTTTGTGGAAATATAGTTTTGAAAACTATTTGCTCTTAGCTTGCAAGGCTCTCTATCCCAAGAGGAGTATGAGAAAGGAAGGACAGTGAAGTTAAAACATGACACAAGAGCTAATTTCTTATGTACAATAATATCTACCACACAGTCTCACTGTTTACTCACTTTTTCCTAGATGTCCAACAGCATCACCACACTGCAGATTTTATAAGGTATCTAGGAGAAGTAGATACCTTACAGTATTTGGATGCAAGTCTATACTTCAAAGACAAAAATTATCCTTACCTTACTACAACAAGAATACCACACAGATATTTTCTCTTGCCCAAGCTGTATCATTTGCAAGCAAATTCAAGCAACATGCCCAGACAGATTTACCTCGACTCCAGATCATTTTCTCCCTGCCTCAGAGAGGTAAATGCTGACATCTAGCTAGACATGAAACAAGATTAGGTTGTACATGGGTAGAACCGATCTTCTTGCTGCTTCTCCTGCCACAGGTTATCCCATGATCCCACAGACAGCAGTACTGTTTTGATTGCAGCTCAATTCTACAACGCACACATCCCTTTGACTCCAACTTTCTCCAGAGTCTCATATCCAAGTCCTACTGATTCACCTGACATTGCGGTTAAAGCATCTCATCCTTCTCAGTTTCTCTCTGGCTGGCCCTGACCTATACCCCCATACACACTGCTCAGAGCACACCATGTGTGGCCATGCAACCACCCCTTTGAATTTTTTTTAACTCCTCCCTTTTCTTTTATACAAATAATTTTATTCTGCTTTCCAGAAATGCTTCACCATTTCCCATCTTTGCCCTCACTGTAACAGCAAACAAATGCAGGTCTCTGGTCATGCAGGGATACCAGCTGGTGATACCCAGTTCTTGGAGGTTCCGGAGAAATCCCTTCCCACACTCTGCCCATGCAAACCTGCACGCTGGGGGATACCAAGGAGAATTTGTGGGGCTCCTGTGCTCACTCTCTTTCCTAGATTAAGGGAAAAAGGAAAGAGAAAAGCTGGTGGAGGTACCGGAGCGCTGCGGCTGCTACACATCACGCTCAGCACTGCTATCTTGTTTCTGCACCGGCTACACTGGGGCTTCTGCAACTGCCACCAACCATCGCCCTCGCAGCGCTGAGGACAGAGGCGCTTTGTGCCCCGCTTGGGCCGGGCGCACGGCAGCAGCGCAGCCCGCCCGCAGCGCCGAGGCCGCGGGGCGTCAGGAACAAAACACCAAATTACATTAAAACAGACTGTCACAATAAGAAACACGGCAGCGGCGCCCGGCACTGACTGAGCAGGCCCGGCTGCTCCCGCCGCCCCAAGCGGGGATTCCCCTCCGCTGCAGGCCGCGCCGCCCGCTGCGGGGGGCCGAGGGGCGCCCAGCGCCACGCTGAGGGGCGCCCGCTCCGCCAGGC